>CAUYQG010135165.1:0-43754 GCA_963574415.1 Tarsius wallacei
AGAGTTTTCTTAGAAAGATTTATGTTAGGAAGGAATGTAGCTCCCCAATCTGAAGTGCGCATGTGTAACTCTGCGGCAACCTTGAGCTATAAAATACCCAATTAAAATATAAGTTACTAATATGTAAGTCTTATCAGGGGGACAAAGAAGCTAAAAATGTATAAAAGGCAATGCCCCGCTGCACTCGGGGCACAGCCTTTGGATGTAAATCCACTGAGCTGCTGCCGGCACAAATAAACAATGCTTCCTGGCATCGGTGTCCCATCTCTCTCTGCAAATTCCTGCCACAATACCACTGTCCTATGGGTGTCATTTGGCACAAAATTTCCATGTCCCAAAAGCAACCCCCACAAACAGTCACTCTTGAGTCCTTATGCTGTGTTTTCTTCTCTACAACAATTTTAATACTTGAAATGTTGTATCTAATTTGTTTCTTTATAGTCTGTCTCTGCTCACTAGGATGTTAGCACTACAAGGGTAAATTTTGGTTTGCTACAGGACATATCCGTAGCATCATGGCCTATAAAAGTGCCTGGCATACTGTAGGGCCTCAGTAGTTATTTATTAAATGACTAAATATGGATACAACCATTTTATAACACAATAATTCATAGAGCAGCTGTTACAGTAGTGCCTGTCGATACAAAGAAAGAAATTAAACAAAAATGAGTTCAAGTTTCCTGCTCTGAATGCATGTATGCTGAGATCTTAATGGGCACAGATTTTATAGAATAATAGAAGCTCCATGACAGAGATAAGTAAAAAACAGCAACATGCTTTCATTTTAAACACAATTCAAGCAATAAAATAATACCAATTTCCCATTAATTCTCTTTACTTACAACACCTAGGTATTAAGTAAAATGATTTCTTGTAAGATTTTTAGGATGACAGATAATCTTTTAAGAAACTTCTTTCCATAGCTAATCAGATTATAAACTTTTTCTTAGACTTTGAGCCTATTTTTTTTCAGTTTTTCACAAAATTAGTAGCACCTACCCAAAATTACTAATATTGTTCTTCATAATCTTTTAGCCATGTCCATCTATATCAATATTAATGATTTTTTAAATCCATATTTTCTATCCGACAATGTCAAAGAAAGGACTGATAGTTGAAAAAACTTAATCTGTTTCTGCATTAAATGAATCAATGCTCTGTAGAAGATCTTAAAAACAAATGCAGCCAGGAACCAAGTGAACATACAAAACTTCAGGACATTTATCTCAAAGCCCACATATTAAATAAAGTTCATAAACTTGAGTCACAGATGCATTCCTCAGGCCTTTATCCAGAAACTAATAACATTTACTGTACACAAATCTGAAATGAATGGCCAAGCAGTTTTAGTCCATTACAGTTTAGAAGTAGCAAACAAGGCCGGGTGTGGTGGCTCAAGTCTAATCCCAGCACTTTGGGAGGCGAAGGCGAGAGGATTGCCTGAGACCAGGGTTTAAGATCAGCCTGGGAAACTTGGTGAGACTTCGTCTCTACAATATATCAAAAAATTAGCCGGGCATGGTGGCACATGCCTGTAGTTCCAGCTGCTTGGAAGGCTGAGGCAGAAGGATCGCCTAGCAGGTCAAGGCTGTGGTAGCCGTGAGTGTAAGACTCTGAAGTAGCAAACAAAATGCTGTAAGCCAGCATACAGCAGACAGAAAGACATTCACTACAGTAAATGCGACAGAAACACAATTTTTACAAAAAGAAGAGATAAGACTGACAAAGCACCGCAGCATGAAGCCATTCAATATGAAGACAAACTTCCCACCACACTTCAGCTATTTCCTGAGAGGATGGTTATACTATAAAACTCAGTAAAAGAATAAACTCATGATGATAGCCATGACTTATCGGGAGAAAATTAAATTATGTTCAGGATACAGTGTTCCAGAAAATAAGAGAGCATAAAATATATTTTACTTCAATATGTTTATAATTATAAAAATGATGAATGTACATTGTAGAAAAAGAAACACAAAAGGAATGCAATATATTTCAGAAAGATAACAGAAAAGGATTAAAAATTTTAAAAGTAAACACTGACATTTTAATCATTAACCTCAATTATCCACAAAACTAATTACCCAGACGGTCTCAGGTAGATAGTTTTGGTGTGCTCAAAGCTAACTATGTAGGACACAATTACCAGTAACTCACTATCACTTATTATCAAGACAAATGACTACTAGAAAGGCAGGTGGAATACAACTAAGAATAAACTCACTTAAGAGGATGTCTAATTCAAGCTCCAGATCCACATTTCCAATGACCTGAGAGGTAGCACGATATAGCAGTTAAAGACTCAGGCTGGGGCTCAGAAAGACTCATTAACGTCTCAGTTCTGCTCTGTATTAGCTGGGCACCTTGGGCATGTGAGGAAAAGTCTGGCAGATAATAAGTGTTGTGTAAATAGTAGCTACTATCATCTTCATCATCATATCATTACTATTACTGATGTCAGCTGAAAATATACATGTTATAGTCGAGCTTAAACAACACAAACTTCAGTAAATTCAATCAAAACACTGAGCACCCATTTATGTGCCAGTTATTAGAGGAATTGAGTCTGGGAAGATAGACTGGGGCAAATTCTCCCCACAAATGAAATCTTTATCAGGTCATCAACGTAATAGACACCAATAACCTCCCAACTGCTCAGACAGTAACCATCCTATTCTTATCCCTCTCCATCGGTCTCCATATTTGGCTTGTATCTGTTGGCCTTGCTTCTCTAACTCCTACAACCCTTGGCCAGATGCTCCTTCCTCTTAAACCTGAACTACTGCAACAGCCTTTTACTTAGTGTTGCTACTTTCTGTTTGTTCCCGCTTACCTGCCAACTTCTACATTCAGACTGATTTTCTTCTAGGAAAGCTTTGGCCATGCTATTTTGTTGCTCACATGTTTCAGATGGCTCCCATGTGCCTCCCAACTCAAGTCTAAACTTCCTTATTCCATACTGAAGGCCTGGTAACAATACAATACTCAACATATTTTTCCAGCATTAACAGTTAACTCCTCAACATTTCCTTTAAAATCCAGTCAAACTGGACACCTCACTCTATATTTCCCAGCCGTTTTCATGCCAGTCCCTCTACTTGTTTTAGTCTATAGAATTATTATGTTTATCTCACTTTTTAAAAAAATCTCTAGATTTTTTCTGGTTACTAAACACATGGCTATCAATAAAATCCAAATATTATAGAAACTGATGGACTTGACAGTTTCTCACTATTGCATCCCTGAGAATTAACCACTGCTAATACTTAATACATATGTAGATCTTCGATGTCAGATATAGAGTGAGTATACATATATTTATGAAAAGAAACAGGATCATACTCTTTTTAAAAAGCCTTTTTCACTAAGCAATGTATCAATATATTTCGTGGGGTTTTTAATTGATACATTTTGGACATATTTTCACATCAGTATGTATACAGCTTTTTAGTAACTTTGTATTCCTTCATATAGACTAATAATAACTTTACCCAATTTTTTTAACAATATACATAAGTTGCTTATAATTCTTGCCATTTCAAATAATCCTGCAGTGGATGTCCCTGTGTATTTGTCATTTGTATAAAAAAAATTACTAGAAATTGAATTACTAAGTTAAAAGGCAAGCACACTTAAAATTTTCAACAAATTCAAGTTGCTGTATGAAAAGGAGGTGCCAATCCACTCTCCCACCCTAAATGCAGAGATTTTCTCTCCTTACACTTTCACTGATAATGCGAATTCAGTTACCTTTAATTTGTTGATCAAATACATAACATCTAAATATTTTAATTTATATTTAATTATTAATTGAATTAAGTATCTCTTCATATATACATTGACTGTTTGCATTTTGTGATTGTCTGTGTCCTAAACCCATTTTTCTACTGGGTGATGGCCCTTTTCTTATTAGTTTATAAGAGCTCTTCTAAAATCAGAAATTGTAATATTATCATGTGTGCTGCAAATGGTTTTGCAAGATCTCTTGTCTTTTGGGAAATATAGACCCTACTTTGTGAAAAAACTATGAAATCAAAAACACCTTTTCTACAGAAGGAAATAAACTCTAATTAAAGAAAAATCATGGTCCATGTAGTAAACACACATATATACCCCCAAATCGAAAACAAAAAATTTAAATTTAAAATACACACACACATATAATGTCCTGCATCCTGCAGGACCCTCATGGTAATTTTCCCTTCTGTAAAGAATAAATAAATAAAATAAAAAGAAACTATGAAGTAAGCACTTGGCTTTCTATTATTCAGATAGTTACTTCTCCTTCAGAATATTTATAGTATTTTATAAGCTACAAAGTCAGCTGGAATAAACTATGATGGAAGATCTGAACTCAGATAGTATTTTATTATACCTCATTCTTTCTCGTGGGTTAAATCCTCCCTGATACCTTGGGTAAATAAACTCAACAACAAATCTCAGACGTGCTAAACATAAACAGCCTGTCCTTCAGTTACTTTCAGTTAAAAAAAAAAAAAAATTGTTTTCAGTAACTAATTAAGAAATGGCTAATGAAAGAAGTGATATTCAATAAATTACACCTGTCACACACTCAAAGTTAAAGAAACCTTCATTTAATTTCTTTCCTATTTTGCACTTGTTCCTCAACCACATTTTTAAAGGCTGTTTTTCAGATGTTTAAGAAGGCAGCTTGGCCAGCTTGCCTTGCTGCTGCGCTGGTATGAAGGCCTGGGCAGCTTTCTAAGCCTAAGCATCTTTGATACTTTAGAAAAGCATTTTAATCCACCAGAAGTTAATTTTTAAACATAATCAAAATAAACAGTATTTTCTTCACATCCTCTATTGGTTTTGTTTAGTTACTCATCAGATTTATTGAATTATTAACATACAGTAAAATTCACCATTTTTAATACACAGAGCTAACAGTCTGGACACATGTATAGTTATGCAATCACCAAAATGTCCCTTGTGCTCCTTTGTAGTCAACACACCCCCACCCCTAGTCCCCAATAACCACTGATCTGCTATCTGTCCCTACAGATTTGCCTTTTCCAGAATGTCATATAAATAGAATCACACAGTCGGTAGCCTTTTGTCTGGCTTCTTTCACATAGCACACTGAATGTGAGACTCACCCATGCTGTTACAAGTGTCAGTCGTTCCTTTATTGCTGAATTGTGTTTCATTGTATGGATATACCCATTTATCCAATCATCAGCTGAAGAATATTTTCCCTGTTTGTAGTTCTTGCAATTATAAATAAAGCCACATAAACTTTTACATATAAATTTTTGTATAAACATGTGTTCATTTATCTTGGGTAAATACCAAGGAATAATATTTCTGGGTAAGTGTATATATTAAATTTTTTTAAAACTGCTAGGTTTCCAAAGTAACTGTACCATTCTGGGCTCCTACCAGAAATGTATGAAGTTTTCACTTGTTTTATATTCTCATCAGCTTTTGTTACTACAATTTTTTGTTTTGTGGGGTTTTGTTTTTGTTGTTTTTCTGGCCAACAGGATATAGTGAAATGTCATTGTGGTCTTAACTTAACGTTACTCTAATAACTAAAGATGCTGAATATATTTTCTTATGCTTATTTGCCATTCATATATTTTCTTTGGTGAAATGTTGTATCCATTTTTTCATTGGGTGAGTTGTTAATTGAGTTTTACAAGTTCTTTATATATTCTTTATATATAAGGCCTTTATCAGGGTTGCCATTTGCAAAAATTTTCTCCCAGTGTATGGTTTGCCTTTTCACTTTCTTAACAGTGTCTTCTAAAGACAAGAATTTTAATTTTGAGGATGCCTATTTATCAATTTTTGTTTCATAGCTTGTGTTTTTTGTATCATATGTAAAAAAAAAAACGTTGCCCAACTCAAGAACACAAACCTGTTTGTCCTACATTTTTTACATACTCACATGTCTCACATACTTAGGTCTATGATCCATTTTGAATTTTTTTAATATATGAAGCATGAGTCAAGTATTTGTTTTCTAGATATGGGTATAAAATTTTACCAGCACCATTTAATGAAGACTATTCTTTCTCCAACGAATTGCCTTTGCGCCTTTGTCAAAAATAAAATGGTCTGGCCAAGCGCGGTGGCTCACACCTATAATCCCAGCACTTTGGGAGACTGAGGTGAGAGGATTACCTGAGCCCACGGGTTTGCGACCAGCCTGGTGAGACCAACGGATTGGTGAGACCTCATCTCTACAATAAATCAAAAAGCTAGCCAGGCGTGATGGCATGTGCCTGTAGTTCCAACTACTTGGAAGGCTGAAGCGGAAGAATCACCTGAGTCCAGTAGGTCAAGGCTGTAGTGGCCATGACTATGCCACTGCACTCCAGCCTGGGTGACAGAGTGAGACTCCAACTCAAAAATAAAATTAAATTAAATTAAAATAAAATAAAATGGATTGCATGTGTATGGAACTATTTTCTAGACTGCTCTTCTGTTCCACTGATTTATGTGTCTATCTTTTCACAGACAGCACTGTCTTGACTTCTGAAGCCTCACAGTTATTTTTCAAAACTGTTTTCCCTACTCTAGTTCCTTTTCATTCCCATATACTATACTTAAGAAGTATTTTGTTAATACAAAACAGCCCTGTTGAAATGTTTCATTGGGATTGCACCGACTCCATAGAACAATTTGGGATTAGTTGACATCTTAATATTGAGTCTTCCAATCCATGAAAACCATATATCTATCTATTTAGCCCTTCTTTGATCTCTTTCACCATTATTTTAGTTTTCAGCATACAGACTCTACACAAATTTTGTTAGCTATATACCTAATTTGTGTTTTAAGTGTTTCATCTTTTGACAAATTTCCAATGTCTAATTATTCATTGTTAGTATAGAGAAATATTAGCCCTTCACCTTTGTTAAATTCAATTATTAGTTTTGGTAGCTATTTTGTAGATTTTCTGGGGTTTTCTATGTAAAAATTGACTTCATTTGAAAACAGTATTGTTTATTCCTTTCCTATCTAAATGCCTATTTTCTTTTTAGGTCTTACATTAGTTAGGACCTCTAGTATAACATTTATAATAGGAGCAACAACAGCTGGCATCCTTGTCTTACTCTCGATTTTAGGGAGAAAGTATTGTTCTACCATTAACTAGGATGTTAGCAGTAGTTTGTCATAGTCTTTACCAGATTGAGGACGTTCCCTTTTATTTTTATTTTTATTTTTTTTAGTCAGAGCCTCACTCTGTTGCCCAGACCGGAGTGCAGTGGCACACTCACAGCCTGCCCAGCGTCGACCTGCTGGGCTCCAGTGATCCTTCTGCCTCAGCCTTCCAAGTAGCCAGAACTACAAGCACACACTACCACACCGGCTAATTTTTTATTTATCGTAGAGACAAGTCTCACCAAGTTTCCTGGACTGGTCTCAAACCTGCGGGCTCAGGCAATCTACTTGCCTCAGCCTCCCAAAGTACTGGGATTACAGGCTGAGCCACCCAGCCTGGCCAGAAGTTCCCTTCTAATACTAATTTGCTCAGAGTTTTTATAATGGATATTGGATTTTGTCAAATATTTTGTCTACATCTATTGAGATGATTATATCTTTCTCCTTTATTCTGCTAGTATGATGAATTATACAGGCCTCTCTTCTTGTGTTAAGTCAATCTTGTATTACTGGGATAAACCCGAGTTGCTCATAATATATTGTCCACCTATTATACTGTTAGATTAGATTTGCTAATATTTTGTAAAGATTTGTGCATATATGTTCAGAAAGGATACTGGTCATTAGTTTGCTTTTCTTGCAATGTCAATAAGCTGGAAAGTGTTGCGTCTTGTATTTTCTAAAAGAATCTGTGTAGGATTAATATTACTACTTTTTTAAACATTTGCTAAAATTCCCAGTGGAGCCATCTGGGAACTTTATTTATTTATTTTTGGAGTAAGGGTCTTGCTGTGTCACCCAAGGTGAAGTGCAGTGGCACAATCATGGCTCACTGCAGCCTCAACTTCCTAGGCTCAAACAATCCTCCCACCTCAGCCTCCCAAGTAGCTAGGACCACAGGCATGCATCATAACACCCAACTTATTTTTTATTTTTATTTTTGTAGAGACAGGGTCTTGTTTTGTTGTCCAGGCTGGTCTTGAACTCCTGGACTCAAGCAATTCTCGCACCTCAGCCTTCCAAAGTGCTATGATTACAGGTGTGAGCCACCGCACTCAATCAGAACTAGATTTCTTTAGTAGACACAGGATTATTTAGATTGTATACTTCTTCTTGTGTCAATTTTGGCAACTTGTGCCTTTTAATAAATTTATCCATTTTATTTAAACTAACTTACTGGCATAAAATTATTCATAATTTTTCCATATTAACCTTCTAATCTATCTTTGTAGGACCTGTAGTGGTAACCCTTATCCTATTAAATGTTTTATTCCTAACATTTTATCAGCAAATTCTCTTTATATATTTTAAAATTAGTCATTCACAAATCATAATAATTTTGTAGTCTCGCTTTCTGATATCATATCTCACTTCACTCTCCTCTTTTATTACAATGACCAGCGACTCAAGAGTACTGTTTAATAAAACTGTGATGCTTCCGGAGCATTACCATTAAACATGAGGTGCTCGTGGTCTAAAACACACATGCGCACATGCACAAACACACACACACACATATACACACACTTTCAAATTAAAGAAATAACCTTCTATTTCTTTTATCTAGGGCAGTAGCCAAATCTGGCCCACCACCTGTTTTTGTCATACAATTTTATTGTAACATAGTCACCTCATTTGTTTTTATATTTTCTACGCTACTTTCACATGACAATAGTAGAGTTGAGCAGTTGTGACAGAAACTGTGTGGCCCACAAAGTCTAAAATATTTAGTATCTGGCCCTTTCCAGTTAACAGAAAGGTTAACAGTTTGCTAACTCTCTTGATCTAGAGGATCTTTTACTTTAAATAAAAAATGGATGCTGGTTATTAATCAGATGTCTTCCAAATAACTTTACCAAGCTTGCATTCAAAATGAGTACACTCAGTCAAGGTGCTTATAGTTGAGATTATTTTTGATACATATGACTTAGAATTTTTTTCAGCAATACTCATGACTGAGTTTGGTCTAACAATTTTCTTTACAATATCTGCTAGCTTTTCAAAAGAAGTGAAAATTTTCCTTCTGAACATTTCTTGATCACCGTTATCAAAGATAGTATCTTCTCTGAATTCTCAGTGCACTTCAAGCAACTATTACAGCACTTAATCACATCCAGAACATATTAAAAGTATTTAGTTTCAATTCTCCCTCTATTGTCTCAGTGTAAGAAAAAAGCATGCTAAACGTCTGCTAACTTATCTTCATATACTCCTGCAGTAACCAGGAGTGAATTCTGTATTAAGCATTAAATATTTTTAATATTTAATTTAGTATTTTAATGCCTTTTCCTCACCTTAAACCCTGTTAATCAAATTTTAACTTTATTTATGGTGACTATGTACTACTTGTACAATTTTTTTAAAAATCAAACTATTAAAATATATAGTTATTTAAGAACTACATACCAAAGGTAATTTTACAGATACACTATTTCAAAGGAAAAGCAGGGATACCTTAATTAATACACCTCAAGAGAAATATGATTTATACAATGCATTACTTATCATATTTTGTTCGACACATAAGTTGGATTCACAAACAAAAACTACTAATAAAGTATGCACTGGATAATCCTAGATTGATTTCACAACTATCTAGCTATATCACTTAGGACAAGTTATTTACTCTATATGAGACTACATTCATCATCTATAAAACAATAAAGGTGATATGATCCTAGAATTCCTTTTAGCAATAATATTCCAAGAATCTAAAAGAATTAATTTATTTTTAATATTAAATTTCACAATGTTCTCAGTCAAACAAGTATTTAATCCTTCTTAATAATGAAGTAAAGGCGAGGAGAAGTTGTAAATAAAACCCATTCTACCTTGATGAATCGTAGTAAGACTTTAAAAAGCTACCTTTGTTTCTGGAAGACATCTTCCTTCCTGCCGATTTCAATGTTTCTTTGTTCCTTTTTTTCCTAGTTGCTTTGATTTGCCCTTGACCAGATGCAGAATCAGAGTCAGAAGAGTCAAGTTTGACTTGGCGATGCCTTCTTGACTTGGATGCCTTAAGAGTTAGAAATCCAATTAGCCACAATAAATTACAAAATGAATCCAAATGATAGATAACTTAGAGGAAGACAAATTACACAATCAAACTTGAGGAAAGACTTACAGAAATATTTGTCATTATACTACTATTACACTGGTTGGTTTACTATAATGACTTGTGTCATATTAGTAATCTTTTCCTTTACAGCATGACAAGTTTTCGACAGCTGTCATCACTAGCTACTCATTCCGTATAAAACGAAGTTGTTCTGTTATCTGGCACGGATGGGAAATGGAGATGTAGAGGCAAATACTGTTGAAACCCTATTCCTAATAACCTATCCCTATTTCTTCTAATAACTTCGTTTCCCTAAGGTATTCCAGTGGGACTGCTGCATGCCTGACATCAGGTATGGTCGCATGGCTCACAACTGGCCAAAATGAGTTCTACATCCCCATGGCCACTGTGATTTGTTCAAGGTGGGAGTGATCTGTACCATAATTAATGGAATGCTGTTTTATAACTGATTAACTATTAAGAAGGAAACAATCTTTTTTGCCATTGAATCTAAAGCTGGGAAAGTGCAAGGCTGAAGCTGTTGTCATGAATAGCATTTGGAGGCAGTGAAAGCAACATCAACAGTGAGAAAGAGGCCAGAGCAGGGGCTCATACCTGCAATCCCAGCCCTCTAGGAGGCTGGGGCAGGAGGACTGCTTGAAGCCAGGAGTTTGAGAACAGCTTGGTCAACAAAATAAGACCTAATCTCTACAAAAAGTCAGCCAGGTATGGTGGCATGTGCCTGTAGTCCCAGTTACTTGAGAGGCTGAAGCAAAAGGATTGTCTGAGCCCAGGAAGTCAAGGCTGTGGTAAGCCATGATCATGCCACTGCACTCTAGCCTGGGTGACAGAGTGAGACTGACTCAGAGGAAAAAAAAATGAGAAAGTAGGGCCATTTCTAATGATATCTACGTCTGAAGCCAGCTAACTTAAGCAAAGAGTTTCAGTTCCTATCATGTATGCAGTCAGTACAGGTTTTAACAATTCTTAAAAAGCAACCATGTATAGCTGTCGCTCAGTATCTGTAGGAGATAAGTTCCAGAATCTCCCTCAGATACCAAAATCCACAGATGCTCAAAGCCCTGATATAAAATGGCGTAGTATTTGCACATAATCTATGCATTTCCTCTCATATACTTCAAATCACCTCTAGATTTCTTATAATACAACATAAATGCTAAGTAAATAGTTTAATACTACATTGTTAAAAAAGATAATGACAAGGAAAAAAGTCTATAGATGTTTGATAAAGATGTAATTTTTTTTTCCTGAGTGTTTTCAATAGTGGTTAGTTGAATCCATGGATAAGGAAACCACAGCTACAGAGGACTGACTGTGTTATATATCAACTATACCTCAACAAATGAAAGAAAATACAGCCATCCAATGACACACACATATAACAATGTATGGAGGATATCGGCCAGGCACGGTAGCTCATGCCTGTAATACCAGAACTTTTGGAGGCCAAGGCAGGAGAACTGCTTGAATCTAGGAGTTCAAGACAAGCCTAAGCAACACAGCAAGATCCTGTCTCTTTTTTAAAAATAAAATAAAATTAGAAGAAAAGAGAAAATGATTGTTTAATGATTTGAAAAATTATTTCATGTCTTAAGATATACATTAAACATCAATTAGCACATGATATATAAAAAGTTCTGGCTAAAAAGAATTTGGGATAATTAGTTTATTGTCCTTGGGGATTTCATTCAATAATTAGCTTATACTCGATTTTCTGTAGTGTAGCAAATATATGATGCCTAACTAATCTAGATTCACTTTTTGTTTTTGTATTACTTTTTATTTCTACAACTAGAAAATGATAGTATTCTCCCACAGAAAAACACATTCTTAGGTACATGAAAAAAATCCAGAAAAAAGGTGGGATTAAGACATGAATTTATCAGTGCTCCCTTGTGAAACCCCACTAAAATGACAGTAAAGAAATAAAAATGCATCAACCCACAAAACCAGAGATAACAGGTAACACCACAACTGTAGACAAAACAACAAAATTTTGTTAGAGGGAAAGTAGCAACTCAACAGAATGAAGAAGGCTGAAACCTACTTACCTGCACTGAGGAAGTTAATATAAAACAAACTGATCCAAGTGAATAAGGAATTGGAGCTATCAGAAATGGAACTCCACTATACTACACCATGTATAGCTGTCCCTTGGTATCTGTGGGAGGTAAGTTCCAGTGTCCCATTCCCCAGCATCAAAACTGACCTTCTCTGGTAGAAGATAGGAGGACTACGCTCTAAAGAGGCTAAATCAGAAAGGCTAGAAAGCTTTAAAAAAACTGCTGCAGTCGAGGAAGGCATTGAGGCCACTCATGAAAATAGGAAGGTTGAGTGAAGCCTGCATGAGGAATGGTGAGACTCTTGGCTGATTCTCTCGTAGGTTTCCGAAACGTTGGCAGCTGGGATTATTTCCCACCCTCCTCTCCCAAATAACGGGATAAAAGATTGCTCTTGAATGATTGGATAGATCCAAGAAAAACAAACTCAGGGGTTAAAGAAGCTCTGTCCCTTCTTGACCACTCTTAATAAGAACAGACATTTGGGGATCTTCAGTCATTTGAAAAAAGGCAACAAAATGAAAGACAGAATTCAAATAAGTAGAAAAAAAAGAACTCAGAGAAAATAGGAGGAACCATCAAAAACTGTACTTAATATCCTAAAAGAGAAAAAGATAAAATGTAAGACAAAAAAAATCCAAAAAACAAGGAAAATTCTTAACAATGAAAAAAATATGTCAGGAGAAATTTTAAAAACCAAAGTAATGACACAGAAGATAAAGCTTAAGAAATCTCCCCTGCAAATGAGACAGAGATTGAGAATAGAAAAAATCAAAAAATAAAAGTTTAAGAAAAGACGCATCAAAGAATACTAACAAAGAACAATAGAAAAAATTCCTCAGGCCGGGTGCGGTAGCTCTAGCCTTAATCCCAGCACTTTGGTAGGCCAAGGTGAGAGGATTGCCTGAGCCCAGGGGTTCGAGACCAGACTGGACAACTTGGTGAGACCTCATCTCTGCAATATATAAAGAAATTAGCTGGGCATGGTAGAGCACGCCTGTAGTTCAGGCTACTTGGAAGGTTGAGGCGGAAGGATCGCCTAAGCCCAGCAGGTTGATGCTGGGGTGGCCGTAAGCGTGCCACTGCACTCCAGCCTAGGTGACAGAGTAAGACTCCAACTCAAAAAAATTAAAAAAATTTTAAAAATTAAAAAAATAAAAAATTCGTCAGAACCAAAGGACATGAAATTGAAAGGACAGCCACCATAAGTGCCAAGGACAATGAGCAAAAAGACCTGTATTAAATTATACTATGTGATACAATACACGTGGAACTTCAAGACTTCATGGATAAAACGAAAGCCCTGAAGCCTTTCAGGATCAGTAATACTGAAAGCCTGAAGACAATTAAGAAAATGGTATCAGAATTCCAGGTAAATATCAGAAGAAATAGCTAAAAGAAAAAGTTGAAGATGTTGCCTCTCAAGGCTGGGAAGCTGAAGGTGGTACAGCAGGGGACTGCTGGGCTATGTATAGTATTATTTGACTTTTTTTTTTGAGTTGGAGTCTCACTCCGTTGCCTAGGCTGGAGTGTAGTGACATGCTCACAGCCACCCCAGTGTTGACCTGCTGGGCTCAGGCAATCCTTCTGCCTCAGTCTTCCAAGTAGCCAGGACTACAGGCGCATGCTACCATGCCTGGATAATTTTTTGATTTATTGTAGAGACAAGGTCTCACCATGTTGCCCAGGCTGGTCTCGAACCCACGTGCTCAGGCAATCCTCTCGCCTTGGCCTCCCAAAAGTGCTGGGATTATAGGCTTGAGCCACTGCGCCCAGCCCTATCATTTGACTTTTTAAACCACATACATGTATTACTTTGATGAAAAATTACAATGTTATCATACAATGTAATTTAGAAAGCATCCAATTTCCCTCATTAAAGAAATAACTTACCTGAACAACTACTGAAAAGGCCTTTGATTTTATTTTTGCTAATGATTCTGCCCTTTCACATCCCTGGAAGTAAAATAAACAGAAAGAAAAATAGTTAAAACACAGAAACAGTAGGTCAAATTTTAAATACCCAAGTATTTGCTATCAGAAGTAAGATTTGAGACAGAAGGTAGGGTAAAAGAAACTTATGCTTACTGTGCACATACTGAGTCTACATAAACCTAAACCACATTCTCTAGAAATGTAGCCGATGTCATGATACCTATAGCTACAGGTCATTTCATTCAGGATTCCAGAAGGACAACATAAATAAAAGCCTGGGTGATCAGGCAGGGCCCTGACTGCCATTCCCTCATCTGCCTGTACTCAGAGATGGCTCCTTGTCTCGCCCACTATCAGCCTTTCCTTTCCCTGTTGAAAACTATTAACACCCTCACTCCCAGCTTATACCTGATGTAGCCCTTCATAAGGTTTCCAGCAGCGAATTGACTAGCTTTTCACAGAACCATGATTCAGAATTTTTTCTGAAATTTATTATAACACTGACCAAGAGTCATAATGTTAGGACAGAGAATCACAGCCACACATGAAATGAAAAGAATCTAACCAAACTACTGCCCCATAGGCATTCATACAGCAAAGTTTTCTTACCTCAGATTTTTGTGACTTTCTTCCCCTCTTTTCTTCTCCATCATTAACTTTTGATTTTAAGGATGGATTCTGAGAGAGCAAAAAAGTTATATACACATATACACATACATATAAACACACATCTAAACAAATATACATTTCAATTAATTGCAAATCAATTTCAGAACAGTGAGATTTTTTTATTTTAATTAATTGAAAACTAAAAGATCATTTCACATTATTGCAGCATGGTACATACCAGTGGTCCCCAATCTTTTGGCATCAGAGCCTGGTTTTGTGAAAGACAATTTTTCTATGGACTGGGGGGTGAGGGGGAGGGGATGGTTTGGGGCTGATTCAAGCACATAACATTTATTGTGCACTTTATTTCTATTATTACATTGTAATATATAGTGATATAATTATACAAGTCACCATTTTAAAAAAAGATATAAGTGGTAAATAAATAATGGGTAGAACACGTACAGACTAAAATAAGTGTTGAATTCTGACTTAAAGTCTGCCACCAGATGCAACTGTATAACTGAAGTACATCAACTCACTTGCCATTCACTAATAGAGCTTTGATATAAGTCTGCAAGCAATTGATTTATTATGATCTCTGTGCAGTCAAACCTCACAGCTAATGTTAATCTGTATTTGCAGTCACTCCCAAGAGCTAGCACCAGTGCCTCAGTTCCAACTCAGATCATCAAGCATTAGATTCCCTTAAAGAGCATGCAACCTAGATACCCCGCATGCACAGTTCATAACAGGGTTCACACTCCTACAGGAATCTAATGCCTCCGCTAATCTGACAGGAGGCAGAACTTAGCCAGTAATATGATCGATGGGAAGCAGCTGTAAATACAGATGAAGCTTTGCTTGTTCATCACTCACATCCTGCTTTGTGACCTCCTAACAGGTCCTGGGGGTAGGGGACCCCTGGTATATACCGCCTGATATTAAGATCACAGGTTTCATTCATCAACAAAATGCCTAAATCCTCCTAACTAGTGAAAGAAACTGGTTTATTCTCCTTTCCTTCAGGTTTTCAGAGGCCTTAGTAATGTTCATTGAAGAGAGTCTATTAGAAGAGAATACTAACAAACTTTTACATTAAATGCCTATGTCATTTGAGTGACCTATTTATAGCCCTTAAAGTATTCAAACACTCTAAAACTTTCCATCTCTTTTTTTTTAAATGAAGGTAGATGAATAAAGTTATATTTCCTCTTCCCCAAACTGTCATCTCCTTATCACTTTCCTTAGTTTTGAGCCAGTTTCCTTTATATAAAGAAAGGTGAAAAAGTAGCAACAAATCTTTCTCAAGACAATACATGGATAACACCTGTGCAGCATTTGTGAAAACACCAAAACATGATCAGACACATAGTAATTAATCAGAAATTGCTTACTTCTTACTTTTATTTTTTCCTAGAAGTATTTACTAAAATAAGATGAAGTAGTAATTTCAAAAGTACAAATTTAGAAAGGCTGGCCTTCAGGTTTCCAGAGTAAAAAAGTTTCTTTAGCTGAAAAAAATACTGTGGAACATGGGCTGCTCCAGCATCAACTCATGTCATGTCGTTTTTTATTTTTTTGAGCCAGAGTCTCACTCTGTCACCCAGGAAGGAGTGCAGTTGCATGTTCATGGCCACCACAGTCCCAATCTGCAGGGCTCAGCACGAGCCTTCCACCTCTGACTTCCAAGTAGCTGGAACTACAGGCATGTGTCAACACACAAGCCTATTTATTTATTTATTATTTATTATTTATTGATTGCAAAGATGAAGTCTCACCAAGGTGCCCAGGCTGGTTTCGAATCCCTGGGCTCAGCCAATCCTCTTGCCTCTACCTCCCAATGTACTGGGATTATAGGCATGAGTCACTGCACCCAGCTAACCCCTTTAATTAAGAAAACTAGATTACAGATTTCTGCTGGTGAGACTTGCAAACAGATAAACCACACCAGGCAGGGAATGTGTGACCAAGAAGTACCTGCCCTGTATCAGCGGAGAAACCACCACTGAGGTCTAGCCATCTGCAGCCATGCAGAAAAGTGGGACTAGTGTTAACTGACCTTCTGATTTTTAAGAATTGTATGTCCGGAATTTAGGTGAAATCCACAAATATTAAAATGCTGGTAATTAATTCAAATTTTTAAAATAATCTTAGGGTCAACACTGTGCCAAACAAGACACATCTGTGGCCCAAAGACTGATAGCGTGCAACCCCTAGAAAAGCTAAATTATGAAGATTGCAATAGCGCTGTTGTATAACAGGATTATTTACTCCTCTACAAAAAATATATATACTCCATTTGCAAGGTTAAGTAACATCATATGAATAAGTAAATTATTTACACATGCTTAGTAAGTAAAGTGGAACTAAAAAAGTAAGCCCTCTAAGTCTTAGCTCCATAGGAGTGGAACCACTCAACTAGGCCACTCCACCATGCTCCCCCATGGCTAAGAATTTGTAATATGCAGTGGTAAGGTACCAACAAGCAACTGCATACCTTTCTGTCTTCGTGCCACTGCTGGTGCTCCAAAACGATGTTCTTAATATTGTCAAAAAAATCATCCTTTATCAAGCTGAGGGCACTGTCTGGCTTGGACTTATCAGCTGAAATTATATGTTTCATGTTTTGATAATGATCATGAACATTTATCATTTCCTAAAAATAAAAAGATGAATTCTTTATTTCAATTTTTGAGAAGAAACTTAAAAGCAAAACCAATATAAAATAAAAACACCTTCTAAAGTGACTTCAACTTGATAGGGAAAATGAGCACGCAAGCAAAACTGGCAGCTTTTCAGAGGCATGGATTCACTGACTTCAACTCAACAAATATTAACTAAGACACATTGTTATAGGGAGACATAAGGAAAAGATTAATTAGTTAACATAGAATTCCATTCCAGGATATAACAAAAATTATTTGTAGTACAACATATTATTAAATATCACCACTGACACCTAAGATCATATTTTTATATCATACTGTCGCATCAAGAATATTCACATAGTTCTTTAGGCTCTGCTGGAAATTCCTATGAAATGACTCTCAACTCTTCACAGAAATCCCAAAGCCTGTGTGCCCATCCCCATAAGCATCATCATTACTTCAGTAATAAGATTCAGGATTAGCCTAGGCAACATAGTGAGACCTTGCCTCTACAAAAAAAATCAAAAAATTAGCCAGCCATGGTTGTACCCAGTCATGGTGGTACCCACCTGTAGTCCCAGCTACTCAGGAGGCTGAGGCAGAATGATCACCTGAGCCCAGGAGTTCGAGGCTGCAGTGAGCAGTAATCATGACACTGCACTCCAGCGTGGGTGACAGAGTGAAAACCCGACTACAAAAAAAAACACAGTGGTTCAGCCTGTAATCCCAGCACTTTGGGAGGCCGAGGCAAATGGATTGCCTGAGTCCACGGGTTCGAGACCCAGCCGGGCAACTTGGTGAGACTTCGTCTCTACAATAAATAAAAAATTAGCCGAGCATGGTAGTGCACGCCTGTAGTTCTGGCTACTTGGAAGGCTGAGACGGAAAGATTGCCGGAGCCCAGTAGGTCGAGGCTGCGGTGGCCGGTAGCGTGCCACTGCACTCCAGTCTGGGTGACAGAGTGAGACTCCAACTCAAAAAAAAAAAAAAAGATTTAGGATTAAAATAAAGGATGATTTATGATGCCATTTGTGGTATTATTTATTAATTAGACCTTCCTCACCCAGAAGCCTCTAGCCAATGAGCAGGTCTGTGGGGTAAGGAGAAAGAAAGCACATGCAGGCAGACTTAAGAAAACATATAAAACATGGCATAAGAACTTTGCTCTAAGATCAGGAGAGAACTATTTATACTTCCACCACACAAGGACACTGCAACATCTGACTCATCCCAAGTCAGACTACTGAGTTCACTTTTAGAGTTTGGTGGGATCGACACCTGTTCAAGAAATCAGAAACTGCTTAGTGGTTGTGAGTGCTCACATATGCAGGATCTGCCATGGGAGAACAGTGTCTAGACATGGATAGCCCCTAATTCTTCACAGTGTATATGGCCGCATTCCCATTATTTCATTCCAATACAGTACAGCAGAAAGATCACTAGCTGGACCTAGTTTTTGCACCTGAATTCTGTCATTTGCTCAGTGTGTGACCATAAGCAAGTCCCTCAATCTGAGAATTATGTTTCACAATAGTACACAGTGAAGTAATGCCATCCGACCCACAGTTGTAAGTATTAAGCAAGCTTATATGGGTTAAATTATTCTGTATAATATAAAGCACTAAGCCAGGCTCGGTGGCTCAGCCTGTAGTCCCGCGCCTTTGGGAGGCTGAGGTGAGTGGATTGCCTGAGCCCGCGGGTTCGAGATCCGCCTGGGCAAGCAAGACCTCATCTCTACAATAAATCAAAAAATTAGCCGGGCGTGGTAGCGCGCACCTGTAGTTCCAGCTACTTGGAAGGCTGAGGCAGAAGGATCGCCGGAGCCCAGCAGGTCGAGGCTGCGGTGGCCGGAAGCGGCCACTGCACTCCAGTCTGGGCGACAGAGTGAGACTCCAACTCAAAAAAAAAAAAAAAAAAAAAAAAAAAAAGGAGAACATTTAAACACAGACACACACACAGAATGCCATGTGAAGAAAAAGTCAGATTAGAGGATGCATCTAACAAGCCAAAGAATGCAAAGATTGCAGCAAACTACCAAAAGCTCTGGGAGAGGTAAAGAACAGATTCTTCTTCATGTTCCTCACAAGGAACCAGCCTTGCTGACACCTTAATCTTGGACTTCTAGCCTTCAGAACTATCAGATGATACACTTCTGTTGTTTAAGCTACTTTGTGGTACTTTGTGATGTGGTACAGTCTTAGTGAGCGAACACATCATTTTTGCAGGAAAAAAAGGCATATGCACACAAAAATGTCCAAAAGGATACTTTTCAAACTATTAAGCTTGTTTATTTGTCAGTAGAAGAACATTAAGTAATATTAATTTGCTGAATTTTGCTTGTTTTGTGGTTTTAATTAATAAACATATTACCTATGTATAAAATGGCTCTAAATGGAATGTCCAAACAAAAAAACGAAACCCACTCCCAAAAACAATACAAACATAATTGGTATGTTGGGCAGCATGAAAAACATGGGAGAGGCAAGAATTCAGATAGACACATGTTGGCCTGAATGCCTGCCTTGGTCACTCACTTACCAGTTGTGTAATTTGGAGAAAGTGATCTTATAAGGTCATTGGAAGATTTGAATGAAAGTACGTAATGTAGGTAGCATTGACATGGTAGTAAGAGCTCATTAATTTATAGCTGTTATACTGAGCTGTTGTTATTTTGTGGGGGCCTTTGATTTTTCTAAAATAAAAAAGTATTGATAGTCCCTTTAGGAAACAGCTTCACAATTTTACTCGCGAAAAGCCTGATATCAACCTGAGGCGTCAATGTGTCTGGGACACTGATCTAGGATTTGACGTACTGGTCTAATAATTTTTTTCTTGCCACCTGTACCTGACAAATTTTACTGTCCCACCCTAATTCATTCCAGTAATATAGACCTGCTCTTTTTGAACTTTATTACAAAGACTACATGGGTGTATGTGAATGTGTGCGTAAATGCACATATGAGAGGGATCATCTAGATAAACAAAAGAATCTTGTAAACTTTCCAATTTTTCTTTCCAAACTTTTGCAGTAAAAAATATTTTCAGAGGAAAAAGGAAAATTAGCATGTTTTGCATATTTCCTATGGGCCATCATTCTTTGCAAGTGTTATCTCATTTAATGAACATAATAATTCTGTCTGCTAGTTATCATTGTTTCTACTCTTATGAATGTGAAAGTCCCAAGAAGGTTAGGTAACAAGTTCAAGGTCACAGAGCTTGTCACTAATGGAGCTGACAGTCAAACCCAAATTTTTTTTCTATTACCAAATGAGAATGTAGCGAATAAAGCAAGGCATTAACAAAAACAAGCTAACACTTCAGGGTGACTATAGTAAACAATTTATTGTATACTTTAAAATAGCTAAAAGAGTGGATTTTGAATGCTCCCAACACAAAGCAATGATAAATGTTTGAGGTGATGGATATGCTAATTACCTTCATTTGAGCATTACATATTATATACATTTATCACACTGTACCTCATAAATATGTACAATCATTATGTATCAATTAAATTTTTTTAAAGCAACCAGCAATTTAAAGTACAATCATGTGCACTATAAAGATGTTTTGGTCCATGATGGACCAGATGTGATGGCAGTCCCATGAAATTACAATACCATATTTTCACTGTACCTTTTCTATGTTTAGATACAAAAATTCTTATCATTGTGCTACAGTTGCCTAGAGTATTCAGGAAAGTAACGGAATGTACAGTACAAGTTTGTAACATAGGAGCAATAGACTATACCACACAGCCTAGGTGTGTGGTAGGCCATACCATCTAGGCTTGTGTAAGTATACTCTATGATGTTTGCACAATGAAGAGATCACCTAACAACACACACTTTTCTCAGATCATGTTCTTGCCAACAAGCAACGAATGCCTGTGTATATATTAGAGAGAGATACAGAGAGAACAATATTTACACTTGAAATTTACCTACTGTTGCTGATAAATATAGCCTTAACCCAAAGAATAAGAAGAGTTTAATGCCACTATCAATTTTACACATATTCTTTTTTTTTTATTTTTTATTTTTTATTTTTTTTTGAGTTGGAGTCTCACTCTGTCACCCAGACTGGAGTGCAGTGGCCGCTCCCAGCCACCGCAGCCTCGACCTGCTGGGCTCCGGCGATCCTTCCACTCAGCCTCCCAAGTAGCTGGAACTACAGGCGCGCGCTACCACGCCTGGCTAATTTTTTGATTTTATTGTAGAGATGAGGTCTTGCTTGCCCAGGCGGGTCTCGAACCCACGGGCTCAGACAATCCACTCACCTCAGCCTCCCAAAGGCGCAGGATTACAGGCTGAGCCACCGAGCCCGGCTCACATATTCTTTTTTATTAACCAATGAAGTACACATCTTTTAAGATAAATTTCAAATACATAATACATATACATGGGTGATTTGGGTGATCACATAATAATCACACCTTGTTTTCAACTGCTTCATAAACAAAATGTGTGAGTGATAAGTTCTTACATATACTCTAGTTGATGATTATGACACATGAAAAATATACCTTCCCTCTTTCCTCAAACAACTAGTTCAAGAAATTGAGAAACAGAGATATAAAGGAATTTATGAATGGCTTCTCGGTCATTAATTCATTTTTATGATTTAAAGACATCTTTGATGTAAGAAGAGGAAGTTGAGGCTTCATGAAACTGATCTTTCCATGAACATATTTAAGGTCTGTATTTGGACTCCAGCTTGTATGACTCCAAATCCAGCATATTCTAAATCATAGTCATAATCCCTGCTCATCTAGCCACCCTCTTTTCCAGCAGAAATGTCTCTCAGGATCTCCCTTCTTCACACAGATCATGGATTTGTGCCTAGTAATATTATAGTATCTCTCTTTCTTTTTTTTTTTTTTCTTTTTTTTTTTTTGAGTTGGAGTCTCACTGTCGCCCAGACTGGAGTGCAGTGGCCGCTCCCGGCCACCGCAGCCTCCACCTGCTGGGCTCCGGAGATCCTTCCGCCTCAGCCTTCCGAGTAGCCGGAATTACAGGTGCGCGCTACCACGTCCGGCTGATTTTTTATGTATTTATTGTAGAGATGAGGTCTCGCCAAGTTGCCCAGGTGGGTCTCAAACCCGCAGGCTCAGGCAATCCACTCACCTCAGCCTCCCAAAGGCGCGGGATTACAGGCTGAGCCCCCGAGCCCGGCTAGTATATCTCTCTTTCAACTTAACCCTTCTGCCTTCTCAATTCTTTTGGACCTCAGCTTCAGGAAGAATCTCAGTGGGAATGCCAACTCTCTACCAGGTACAGGCAAAACCAGCATGTGAAGTCATTGCATGAAAGCACAACCAGGCAGTCTCATGGTAATTATGTTCAGATGAATGTCTGAACACTTCTTGGTAAAGCACAAAAATCCTTCAAAATAACAAATCCAAAGAATGGCAGCTCACACATACACAATGGGAAGATAAAATTCATCTGCCCCTCCACTATCCATAATGAAACCTGTCTGACTTGAATAATTTACTAGGTATCCAAAAAGAATTTAAGTGTTCATAATCTTGACTCTATCACATAGGAGCTATATGACTTTAGGCAAGTGGTTTGGTCTACTTGTAGTAGGACTCAGTTTTTTCATGTGTAAAAAAGAGTCATTGATTAGTTTTCCACAAGCTAACGTGAGATTAGATAAAATAATATATAGCACTTAGTAAAGTGTTTGTCTCTACATATTCATTTTAACATTGTGTATACTTTATGATCATCTCATGCTATTAGCTGAATGTTTGTCTCCTCCAAGTCTCACGTTGAAATTTGATCCCGTATTTTGGAGGTGGAGCTGTTTGGATAATGGGTGGACCCCTCATGAATAGATTAATTTCCTCCCTGGGGGTGGTTTGTGAATGAGTTCTCACTCTATTGGTTCCTGTTAAAGTTGGTTGTTAAAAAGAGTCTGGCACCTCCCTTTCCCTCTTGCTCCCTCTCTCACCATGTAATCACTGCACACACCAGCTCCCCTTTGCCTTCCTCCATAAGTAAAAGCTGCCTGAGGCCCTCACCAAAAGCTGATGTTGGTGCTTTATTTCTTATACAGCCTACAGAACCATGCACCAAATAAACTTATTTTCTTTATAAATTATCCAACCTTATGCATTCCTTTATTACAACACAAAACAGACAAGGACATCTCATAATCAACATTCTTTCATTGGAGAAATAATAGGAACAAGAAATAATATAGCAATGCTATATTGAAAACCCTCATGTTTATACTGATGCTAGAAATTTTAAGAGTATTTAATTGTATTTGCAGGTATATCATTGTCATTAACAACCTCTTCCTCAGTTACCGTTAAGCATATCAGTATGAACCAGACACTGCTGGGGTTTTACTAATATTATCTTACTTAACCCTCACAGCAACCAAAAAGACATGACTCTTAGGACCCTCATTCTATGGTTGTGAACCTTGAGTATAAGCATAATTACGCAATCTGCTCGGTGTCCCATGGCTGAAAAGAAGAGATAAGATTCCCACATAAAACTGATCCTAAAATCCATGCTCCTTCAAACTTCACACTATCTTCCATATTTTTCACAGTGGCATTTGATCTTCAACAAATTCCTCCTTTCCTTTTCCTTAAACAAACAGCACTGATCACACGAGGCATGCCAATGCCTCTTCCATGAGTAATCTGTTTTCTATTACATTGGTAAACACACACACAAAAATGAATGTAGTAATTAATGTAGTCTTCTTCTAACATCAAAGGCCAGAGCTGAATTCACCTACCAATACATGAATAAAAATTAAATACATGCAGGTTTGAGGATATGCATTTTCATTCACAAATGACTTGTTTCATCACTGGGCAAAAAACTCATCATTCCTTTTAAGAAGAGGCTTTCAACTGATGGACAAAATGGCACAAGCTAGTGGAGCCTTATGTGTTGAAAAGCCAAAGGTAGACCTTTGTGGATAATATTATCAGTGTAAATCTACATAATTATCTTCGAATCAGAGAGAATTCCAAAAATACTGATGCCAAATCCCAAAACTGTTACATATTCTTGAGAAAGCTACCAATGCTTTTTTAATGAAAGAAGTACAGGTTAAAATATTTTTATGTCAGACATGTATACTTCTCACTGAGCCTGCCCTGCCAATAACTCAAATAATTGGCCCTCCCATTACTCCAGTTGAAAGAACAAACTAGACAGGAATGTTTTGAATCTCATGACCTTTTTTATTGAGGTCACAAGTGACAGGACAGCAGTGGGCATTTGACCCATGGCCAGCCAATTTGTAGACGGGCTATTGACTTATGATATGGCCTAGGGCTGATAATTATGTCCAAACTAAAAAAAAAATATTGACTGAGCCAATCATATTATTTCTCTTTGGACATTAGATGAGAATTCTGGAAAGACTAAATAGGAAACAGAAAGAGAACACACAGAGAGGACAGGCAGGACAGAGGCTAAGACATAATAATGGTGGCACCCTTGCTAAAGGGCTTTTGCTGCTCATTGCCTTGAACCCAAGGACTAAGCCTGTTTTAGTCCTTGCACTTTAATTTCTCCCAGAGATCTCCTCTGTTGTGACACAGTGGGTATCCCTATAATTGTATTCTTTCCTTGACAGTTGTGCATATGTGACTTACTCTCCTCCATATCACAATGAAGATCATGAAGAGGAATTTACACTTCATCTAATGTGTTCCCTAGAATTTATTTATTTATCTTATTATTTTCCTTCCCTCCCTTCTTCTCTCACTTCCTTCCGCCAATACTTACTAAGTACCTACCACCTGAATATTTTGGTGGGGGCAAATGCCCATGGAATTGGTCTCACTGTGTGCTAAGCACTGGGTTAGAAACTTAGAATGTGCTGATGAACAAGACAGATGAGATCCCTGCCCTCGTGTAGCGCTTAGTCTGGTTGAGGAGCTAGAACTAAAACAAATCACTAAAGAGTATGCATATACACCAGGAACCATTAGGGGGCTAACCTTATCTAATAAGACTTCCATACTAGTGATATCTACACTGACACTGAAGAGAAAAGAGAAATTCAACAGCTAAAAAGGTCGAGGGAGTGTTCCAAGCAGAGAAAGTGGTTTGTGCAAAAGCCTGTCAGAATGGCAAGAAGACATCACCAGGCCACCAAAGCCCCAAGAATCGTGAAATGTGTACATAATAGGAAATTGGCTCTTGGTATGAGAGTTAAAAGGGTGAGGGTAGACTCCCCCAACCCCATCCTACAAGTTTGGATAATTCACTACTTTCAGCTGGCAGTGTCATTCTTTCTTGTAGGCTCCAAAGAGACCAAAGAGACCGGGATGGAGGCTAGAGGGTGGCATGTGGTTGGGACAGACAGCCTCTTGAGAAGCACCTTACCCAGTGTTCTATCCAGCAACTATATTATACTGTCCAGTCTCTTAATTGGAAAGCAATATTTCTTATTATCATCATCATCATGATCATGTTTACTTTTGGAGGTCATTTAATAGTTTGCTATGCATTTTACCTGCTTTATCTCACTTAAAATTTCCAACACTATGGAAAGGCAAGGGGTATTGACCCCAATTTTCAGGTGAGAAAACTCAAGTTCTTAAAGGAAGTCTAAGCTAATACAATAAATAAGAATAATTATAAATATGATGAGAGTCAAATACATGCCCAAAGTAGATAAAGATACAAAGGGAGATCATGGTTCTATGCACATATTCCTTGGAGGTTTTTAGGTGGTTATTGTTTGTTTGTTTTTTCTACTACCACATGACTAGTTTTCTTCTGACCCTATACCTGGGTCAATGAGAGATGTGAATCCTCAGGGGAAAAGAGAACTGAGGATGATGTCTCTATTTTACCATGAGTACAGGATTTATTTCCCCCTTGTTTCTACTTAGGAACTTCCAAGGGCCTGGAGCATCTGGGCATTAGAGTGTGGTTAGGAAGTGCCTGAAGTTGACCCTATGAGGACCTTCAGCATCACCCAGGAGAAGTCAGCAGGACACACTGTGAGTCTTTCAAATGTATGCAATTGTCTATAGATTATGACTTTATAAAAACCAGAAAAATTCCCTCTCTATACCTCAACAAAAGAAAGCTTAGGGCCAAATTCTCCTTTAAGTTCAATACTGATATCTCTCTGGAATATTCTTTGAAATGTGAATATCCCAAGAAGAAAGTATCTGGAGAGTCACTCATGCTGTGGTAAAAATAAACCTGACAGTATGAGGGCCCTCCACACTAGAGTCCAGAGATACAGGGACTCAAAAGAGGTATGAGCACGTGGGAATACAGATTTATACTTCAGAGTTTTGTCAAAACTGTAAGCTGCAAAAATTTAGCCATAATTTCTAAATAATCCTCTGATGCGGTTCTCCCTTCTCTTTTTTTATCATCATTATAACCACCAAATCATTATCATCACCATCACAATAATTTATTGAGCACTTATTATAGCTCAGGCACTGTACAAGGTACTTTACTTGTATTAAATCACTTAATCATTATAGCAACGTTTTAAAGTAGGAACTGTTATTAGCCTTATTTTACAATGAAATCTATTGAATTAATTAACTTGACCAGGGAAACCAAGCCAATAAACAATAATATCTGAATTCAAATCCCTAAGAAGTGTTCCTGGCCCTTCTCTCTTTTTGTTTTCCCTGTACTTGTGAGGTTCAATAAAAATTGTCTTAATAAACTCAGAAAAGCATTAAGTGATGAATCCATTAGCACACTGGGGAGTTGCTTGTTTATTGTGTATTTATTGATTCATATTCCAATTGCACTGTTTTTTCTCACCAATTGAGAGGTTAGAAGGTTATAATTAAATACACATTAATGTAGCTTTAAATTACAGCATACCCTCAATGGTAGATTTCTGCTGATGATTTAAATAAATATTGTGTTAGAATTATCTGTCTTGTTGATACTTTGGCATGGGGGAGAGAGTTATCTGACTCATGCACACATATTTTTTAACAAAAGAGAAAAAATATCATAAAATGAGATTAAATTATTGGCTTTATAAAAAAAGTATTTTATACATATATTAAATGAAAAGGTACTGATATTTAATTGTAACCTACTCTTCCTTGGTTAATTAACAACCAACAGAAAATAAAGCCAAATATAAAAGACAGTTGATGTCTGTTGAATTCATCTCTAAATACAAACACTGCATGGAATTTTCAGAGAAGGCTTCAACTATATAGCTTGATGAGTGAGATAAACACTGCAAAATAGGATAACATCTGTTTTTTAAAGTTTCTTTGAGGATTAGGGATAAGATATGGCAAGTGTCTTCCACACTGGAAGAAGCAGAAGAGTGTAGCATTTAAGAGAAAACAGTTTGGAGTGAGGCTGCTCAAATCTCAGATTTGCCATTTCCTACAATTTTGTCATTGATGAGTTGGTTAACATTTCTGAGCCTTGTGATGAAGTAGGAATGTTAAAGTCATACAGATTGAACACAATGATGTAAGGAAAGCTCCGTAATATAGTGCCTCATATGAAACCTGCGCAACAAAGGTAGTTATTATTACTTCTCTCATTAGGGGTTTAAAATGGTAGCTATTATTACATTACATTATATTATATTTACGATATATTGTAATGACATGCTTCACTTTGTTGTTGTCAATAACATGCATTATACATGCTATTAATATCAAGAAAACAGTATGATATTTGCTTGAAAAACATGGATTAGAATTAAGTTCAGGAGTGAAGATTACATAAACGCTGGTGCCTACATTTAAATCAAGTAGACCTATACCTCATGTATCTCTACACTAGCTGGCCTCCTTGATAGGCGGAGAAGTAGACAGGAGAGGGAGAATGGATATGTGGAGCTCAGGGATTATGGCAGAAATGATATAACAAATTTGGGATGAATGTCAAAGAATAAGGATTAGAGGTATCAGGGAAGTTGACCCATCAATTGATTCCATTGGAACAGAATCTGAGGTTGCAATGTTGTGTTGGAGCACTATGCAAGCCGTGCAAATATCACTTGGGGGAGTTGAATTCTTTTCATTGATCTTATGTCTGTACCAGTGTGGTCCTGAACAATATGGATGTGTGGATTCCTCTATGTTTCATTTCACATAAATCTCCAGGTGCAAATCCAGAGCACTGTATGTGATGAAGAGAGAATGTGCTAATATGAATTTTTAAAAGGAAAGAAAAAATAAAAGGAGACTAAAGGCTTATTGGCAAAGTACTTAAGTAGCAAAATAAGAATGATCAGTGGAACACAGACTATACCAAGTTAGTTTTTGGAAGTAAGTCTGAGAATGAGATAAGATATATAGATATATCAGGGCACTGACTCTGGTAGTCTATTTCATTTATTCCCTGATAATAAAATAGATATTTTAAACCATTATTTGGAAATTATATTTTATATAATTTTATATATATAATTATATATAAAATATAATTTCCAAATAATGGTTTAAAATATCTATTTTATTATCAGGGAATAAATGAAATAGACTACCAGAGTCAGTGCCCTGATTTTTTGTTTTGACTTAAAAGATAGTGAAAAGTCCCTTGATGTCATTTAAGTAGAGATTAAGGATGTGGGAGTTTTTTCCTGCAAGTCTCTGAAATTGGCTAAAGCTTTTCCCTCAAGGCTTGACTTTTATATATTATTAAGACTGTAAAGTCACTGTATCCATGAACCCTATTTAAGGAAAGAACACATAAATGAAGTGGTTTTTTTCCCCCAGGATATAAATCCAAAAGTGTAGAATGACTTTAGAGGTAATATAGTTCATATGGTCAATTCACAGAAAATAATTGAAAATATGAGTTATTTTAAAGAGTTACTCATGAGCATGCACAATTGTAGCAGATGATATGCCTATGATTCCCCCTGTATACCACTGCTTTTCTTAAGCCATTCTCTACCACTGCACCCCAATTTACATCCTTCTGAAAAAATTTTTTTAACAGTTTAGTATTACATAGTTATACTCTACTCTGTTCATACAAATCACATACACATACATTCTCACACAAAAAACTATATTCACTTTTTTATGTTTGAAAAAATAGTATGGTACTCTATACATTACTTTGAAAACTGATTCAATAAGTTATCTATATACTAATTAAAATAATAAATTTTTTCCAATTAACAATTTTATCAAATACAAGGAAAGAAACTCACGTTCTCTCACTTAACAATTTTAACAAACACAATGATGTACTGACCTCCAGGCCAATGCATATTAATTTAATTCATTCTTTTTAATGGCCGTATAGTGTTTCATAACATGCATGAATCATACTTTATTTTCCTATCATGGATTTACCAGTTGTTTCCTGTTCTTTTTACTACAGATGATGTTGCAATAAATATACTTGAGCATATCGCTGTGCTCTGAATGTTTATGTCTACCCCCTCCAGATTCTCATGTTGAAACATAATCCCCAACATGATGGTATTAGGAGGTGGGGCCTTTGGGAGGTGATTAGCTCATAAATGTGGAGACCTTGTGAATGAGATTAGTGTTCTTTTAAGGGACTGAAGAGACCAGAGTTCTTCCCTTCTGCCATGAGAGGACACAGTAAGAAGGTGCCATTTATAAACCAGAAAGTAGGCCCTCACCAGACACTGACTCTTACAGCACCTTGATCTTATTCTTCCCAGCATGCAGAACCAGGAGAAGTAAATCTCTGTTGTTTATAAACTACCCAGTTTATGGTGTTTTGTTATAGCAAGCCAAAGGGACTAAGATATGTATATCTTTATGTGCATTTTTATTTCTACAGCATAAATGCTAAGGGGATATGGGGGGGAAGGACTGTAGCTTAAAGACTTTAGAGACTACCAAGTTTAAAGCTCTCTCCATTGCTTTGCAAAACTTTCACAGAAACGGGAGAAATGGTGATATTTTAAGTGGTTTTTCATTATCGGTTTACAAATTTTGCTGATTACTTACTGTTTACCAAGCACTATGAAAGGAACCAGTGAGAGACAGAGACAAATATAAGAATTTTTTGCCATCAAAAAGATCACTTTCCCCTCTCATTGTCAATATCTCCTACAGAAAAAAATACCTCAAGGTGGCTCCTCGTGCCACTGTATGCACACAAAATATAGTTTTTCCCTCTGTTCACTACAAACACACACACACACACACACACACACACACACACACACACTCTCTCTCCCTCTTCCTCTTTATCCCCATGTCTCTAGCTCAGCTCTTTCAAAATGTAGATCAACCAATTAACTGATCTGACTTTTTAAATTCACATTCTCTTCCACAAATGAGAGATGAACTGCTGATTTATAAGCAAAAAACCCTTCCTCTTTAGAGCTTTTTAGTCTTAGAAGACTGCAAATAATTTAAATGTAGTAATTTAGTAACTTGCATTTTCCCCTCTCTTTCTCATATACACATACCCCAAGGGAAGGGAGAACCGTAAAGCAGTATTAAGCAGGGTGATAAATTCTCTTAAATGAGTGAGTAAATAAAATATTTCAGAAGTCCAAAGAATAAGTGAAGCATATGAGGTGAAACTTTCAATTTGGGGTAGAAGAAGGGAGAAGAAATAAATACGAAGACAATCTTCATTGAAGAGGTAACACTTAAGTTGAAGTAAAAGACAAACATTTTTTTCTAGGCTCGAAGTGCAAGGGCATTCCATGCAGTAGAAACAGACATAGCAAGGACATTGGGATAAAAAGTGCTTTTGAATTTTGGAGAGATCTGGTATAGCTTAGAGTGGTGGTTCTCCAACTTTAATATGCACAAAATTATGCAGGGTGTGTGTTTAAACTGCACATTCATGGACATCCATATTTCCAATATTTTGATTTAGTCTCCGGAAATCTGTAATTTAACCAAATTCAATCTGATTGACAACACTTTGAAATATACCAGTAGAGGCTATGTGATGAGTAGTGGCACAAAATCACGTTGCAACAATGTTGGCGAGAACACCAACTAGTATTTCCCATAAGGGTTCATGGGAGACAATAAGAGGTGACATCAGAAAATGATTTCTGGTTTTGAACTTTGTTTTGAGAGAGTATGTCTTGACAAGAGAGCTATTATTTTGATCCCCCAAAGCCACTCTTTCACAGGAACTATCGATTGAATGATTGAAAGTGGGTAGAATTCTGAGAAAGCCAACTGAAAGTTTCCTGGACTGTGAGCATCACTTGCTCTGTTTAACTTGGCTGTAAGGAAAACAGTTTCACAATAGCCAGCTCTGATTCACTAGTTCAAGAACTTCCAAACGCTGTCTTGATATATGTCAAACTGATACACTCATGCATTTTTATTCAGGTCTATAAACAAGGCAACTGTGATCATCCATGTAAACATTCACCACGGTTCTGTAGCCAAAGCTAGATACAGGCCCTCGGAGCTAAGATCTGGGAACACAGAACAGGCGCTTACATAATTTCCCAGCTAGTCAGTGTTAGGGCCTGTGATTAATGCTACATGACGGGCTTTGAACTTTCTGTGCAGATAGGTTCGCTTGCCTTTTTGAGCTCCTAGCAAGAAGAAACGTGTGACCTGCAGATTTCACTCCGAATAACCATCATGCAGGCCAACACTGACATTGCTCTGTGGCCCCATGAGTAACCGTTTCTGTGCCTCACTCCTCTGTCCATAGACAGATGGTCATAGGACCCTCGGGGTGGTTTTACAGAAGAGGAATATAACTTCCTAAAGCCCGGTGGCTGAAAACAGCTACACAAGAAGACTAGTGGGTTCTTCTGGCAGAAATCAGAAGAGCCCTGGAGGAATGGCAGGAGCAGAGACACTATAATAGGGAAGGACGGCAGGAGTTCCGCTCTCTCCTCGCCGACACCTTTAAAAGCCTCGAGCACCTCCCCCGCCCTGGAGCTCCGGCGGTGGAGCAGCAAACCACCTTGCTTCCAGCGTCCCAGTCCTGGCAAGGAGCTGTCCCAGTTCTGACCAACTTTCTGAGCTTGGACAAGTCTTCCCAGCTACCGCTTAGCCCTGGGTCCCTCTACTCATCTCTTCATGCTGCCAGGATCCAGGTGAACGGCCAGAGCCCAGCGGCAGCACCGCCATCTGCTCCCCTCTCCTCTCTCCAGGAGGAGACTGCTTCTTTCAACAACACCTGCGCGTCCGCAAACGGCGAGGTGAGATGACACTTAGGCTAAGCGCCTGCAAAAATTCATCCACACTCCTGCCTCCAAGCAGGATTGCCTGGATTCTGTCCCCACTGCTCTGGAATGGCACCTGGGGAGTGGGCAGGATTGAAGTAAGAGGGTTACATCTCCGGCTTGGAGCAGAACCGAGCAGCGAGCAGCCACCCCACCCCCTCCTCACCTGATCGTCCGCTGTCTCGGCGCCCCCCGCCTCCCCGTACACCCACTGCTACTCACCAGTTCCAGGGCTCGCAGGAAGGCGAGGGGCTCCTTCAGCGCCCGGAAGCTGCCCGCCGAGGCCAGCTTTAGAGGAATGAGGCAAGAGAAAGCAAGAGCGTGAGGAAGGGGCTGGGGGCGCTTCTCCCGAGTCGCAGGGTCCCCCCAGCCAGACACCCTGCCCAGTCCTATCCTACCTGACTCACAGGGTCCATAGCTCGGTCTTCTCACCCTCTGGTTCTCTTTAAATAATGAAGTTCGATGGACTCCACCGTCCTCACGGCCAGAAGTCTCTTGGGGAAACAGCTGGAGGAGCGACACGGTGAAGCAGCCAGGCGAGGGCAGGAGCCCTGGGAGAGCCGCTCACGCTCCGCTCTGCGCCCCGGGAGCCCCGCGCGCCGGGGAGGCGAGCCCAGCCAGCAAGGGTGGGCAGGGAAGAGTAGGGGCAGGGTAGAGACAACAGGGGAGGGGGAAACCCAGGCAGCCGGGGGAAGGCTGTCATTGGCCAGTCGCGCGCTCTGGAGGGGAGGGCGAGGAGGTGGGTGAGACAGAACCCACAGACATTGGTGCAGGCTCTGCTGCGCGCGCCGGGGGCCCTCCTGCTCCAGGGAAACTTTGGGGCTGTGGGCTGGGGAAAGTGGCCTGGCATAGTCAGTAAGACGCTCCCCGCCTGAAAAGAGGGCTTCAGGTGGGAGAAAGGCACCCACACCTTACGTGGGACATGGGTATAAGTTCTGGTGACTTCTTAGCACCAAAGAGAAACTATTTGTTGACTCTTTCATTCATTCCTTCAATGGGCCAGGCAGTGCCAAGTGCTGAGGCACATAAAAAACAGGATGAGCACTGCTCTCTTCCCAGAGGAAGCAGAGGGGAGGAGGAAATTGCAATGTGGTCTGGACGGTGATGCAGAGGGTGAGCACAGGTGCTGTGGGCACACTGTGGGGGCAGTCACTTTGGCTTGAAGAGGGCCAGGACAGAAGAAACTGTGCTAGAGTAGAGCGGGTGGAAACAAATTAATCTTGAAGGTGGGGCCAAGTGCCTGGCAAGTGATTCTCATGGCCACTGTGTGAGACCAGGCAAATTATTACATCCATTTTAAAAGCAGAAAACAGACTCAGTGAGGCTGAGTTATCCCAGGTAAAACATCTCATGAAGGCTAAACAGGTTGAAATTCAAGTACATTTCAAACTGATGTTTCTGCTAAGATCCGATGGTTTTAAAAATAAGATTTGACCCTCAAATGAATCCTTTCCCCACCAAATTCATAAAAAACGGAATTGTGAATTCTTCCTCCAAAGTTCCTCAGATTCTTTTATTGGAACTTAGTGAAGGGCAGTTTATACTTTTTTCCCTCCTTCAGTAAATTAACCTTGCTAAATATAATAAGTAACAACAGCAACAAATCAACTGAGTTCCTTCCATGAGCCAGAAACTGTGCTAAGGACTTTGCAGACATTACTTCATTAAATATTTATAAAAACCCCATGGGTTAGTAGTACTATTACTCCCATTTTCAAGATGAGAAAATTGAGCCTCACAGAACAGAAGTGGCTTGCTCAAGGTTGTACAGCTGGCAGGTTATGAAGCCAGACTTCAATTTGAAAAGGAGTCAGAAAAAGAAGGAAGAAGAGGACAGGATCTCTGAACCACTATACCAAGTAGCTGATATGTCCTCTCCCTTCTCACTCCCTTTGGACTGGATTCCATTTATGAGTGGTCTCCCAGCAACACAGATAGTCCATCTGTTTACTACAATGATTTGCCAAAAAAGGTTTGGAATTTGTGTGTACGTGCTGTGTGTGTGTGGGGGGGGTATTTAATATTTAGAAGTGGAGGAGAAATATGGAAAGGAAGAGCTTGCTCTCTGGGAGGGGGAGGCATCAGGTCAAAGTTGGTTAAGAAGGAGACCTTCCAGTGTAGATGCTTCCCTCCCAAAAATTTTGCTAGAGAAAAACTGGAAATTTCGTGAGTAGACACTCCAATGGACCAGTTGTACCATCTGCAGGCAGCCAGTTTTGTTCCTACTGCTCTTCCCACATACAGATAGAGTCTAAAACAACTAGAAACAGTTGTTTCAAAAATAAGCCATTATGCAACTTTGAAGGGGGCTAACATTATCTAGTACTTAGTGTGTACCATGCAATTTATATATATGTATATTTAATCTCATGGGTGAAGTTACTTAACCTCTTCAAGACCTCAGTTTGTTTCTTTGTTTTAGTCTGTAAAATGGAGGCAACCATAACTGCCTTAACTGGTTATTATGAGGACTCAGTGGGATTTTGTAGATAGCATATGTGGGCAGACTCTGTTACTTCATAATCTCTCAATGTGTATTGGTTACATATCCTAACCCTTGCACTTCTACAGAAGCAAAGATGAAGTCCCAGAGGTCCACATCAGAGACATGATAGATTGTAGCATTACCCTACCACCCTCTGCAGTGTCCCTCCCATATATATATATATATCTTTGCCCTTTTAGACCCAGGAGGAACTATGTGACTTGCTTTGGCCAATAAAATATGGACAGAGGTAATGTGCATTTCTGGGCAGAAGTTTTAAGAACCAGCAGGTGATTTGCCAATTTGTTTATTTTCTTCTACCATGATGAATGTAATTTTTACATCAAGGTTTCTCTGACAGCCTGGGTCCTGGCATAGGGTTGAAGTAGAGCAGAGTTGCAACTGGCCTTGATGGATAGGAAAATGAGCAAAAAATTCATTCTGGAGTGTAAGCAACTGGAAAACTTAAGTCTTTTTTTTTATTTTTTTATTTTTTTATCTTCGGCACAATGTAACCTAAGCTGATTGATAACACAGCTAGGAAAGTAGCTGAACCAAAATTCCACCCAGGTCTGTATGGCCTCATTGTCCTGTATTCACCCTCTTTGCATCATACTAAACTAGCTTACAGGGTATGACACTGTCTGCATTTGCTTAATAATGATGATCATTATCATAATAGCTATTACCAATTGAGTTCCTGCTATCTGCCAGGCATTGTGCTATTTTACATACATCATTTAAGCATCATCATCATCTCCCTTTTGTAGATAATATATCCAGGCTTAAAAAGGCTAAGTAACTTGCCCAAGGTCATCTATACATTTGTATCTCTTTAGACAGGGAGAGAGATTTATTTAAAATATTGCCTGCTTGCATATAATTTGAGTTGTGAACTCGGCACAGACGAAGTGTGATTGCTGAGCCTATTCCCGCAGGTCTCTCTTCACAACCAATGTTCCTCCTTGCTAATATGGTGGCATATTTTTCCAGTTCTCACCATGTGAAGGAAGTAAGAATTGTGGCGAATGGCGATGTAATAGCTTAGACAACAATTGCACATTGTCAGAAGATGCTTTTCACATTCCAGAAATGTATGAGCTTCCAACAGCTGCATCACCAAAATAACCCAGAGTTTCATATCACATTTACACTGTTAAATATTTTGTAGATTTGGGGTTAGAACCTCTGTATTCAGACCTGGAAATAGCAGTGAGTTTTCAAAAGAATGAAGTTGAGAGGATAGGAGAAATGATATAAATATTGCCACAATATTACTTATCAGTGGCTAAGCATGACCCTTTCTCTTTTGCCCCAAGATGATGAAAAATAATTTTTCTCTTACTATAACAAATCTATAGCAATGGCTCAGTGATAGCATTAACTTTGGTGGGACATAAATGACCCATTTTAGTGACTTATATTGATTATGTAAATCAATTAATTCTTAAATTCTCTTTTTTTTTTTGAGAGCTCATAGTTATGAAGACTTCTTTTTACATGCCAAAACAATTCATTTATTTACTGCAGTGGTCTTGTTCTCAATAGAGGGTTATTTGGGCCCTTCCCTCCTCCAAGAAACATTTGACAATGTTTGGAGACATTTTTGAGTGTTCCAACTGTGGACGGAGAGGGACTACTGGCTTCTAGAAGGTAGAAGTCAGAGACACTTGGACAATGTCCAGGACAGCTGCCTGCAACAAGAAATTATCTGGAAAATGTCAATGGTGCCAAAGTTGAGAACCCTGGCTTACTCATTCATCAAGAAAGAACTGAGTTCTTTTTATGTACTAGTACTGGCCTAGGTGCTATAAATAGCTTGCCAGGATTCCTGCCTACACAAAGCTTACATTGTAGTGGGAAATATTTTAAGCCCAATTTTGTAAAGTTCAACAATTGCTAAATAAGTAAATAAACAGAAATCAGGTTATAAAACCAACCATTTTGACCCTCAAAGAGGGTTAATCTTGAATCAAAACTACAAAAACCCAAGTACCAAGCTGCAGTAGAAGGATTTGCATTATTCAGGCAAATTAAATCTTGTTCTCAGGGAAAAAATATACCTGGGTTTTACGTTCTTATGTCTCTGGTGACAAAGAGAAAAAACTAATTTAAAATTTTATCTGTAGCAGTTTGACAGAGGAGGGAACACAACCTATATATTATAAAGTCTAAAATAATGAAAATAAGTAATGAGTGAAAATCTGTCAAAATTTGACTCTCTGCTCACATTGCTAACCTCAATCTTCCATATTTTCTTAGGTGAGTATGAAAGCAAAGGCCAATAGCATATCGATGTATTTGTTTGTGTGTTTCGCTTGCATAGGGCCACTGGCACACAGGACAAAAGATGGTATAAGTCTGATTTTACAATCAATATAATATTATCTCTCATCCCAAAGCTCAAAGAAAGTCGCCTCTACTTTCTTATGTTTCTGTCTTAAGTGGATGTAATAAAACCTGCAAGGATATGTATATGTGATTGTTTCATTTAAAACGTCATCACATAAGATTCCATAGGCTTCCTATGAGAATTCCTAGCATTCAAATAGGATCATTCTTAATTAACAATCACAACTGATACAAAAATTCATACAAAAATTCATATGTGAATGACCGATGTGCTCTCATGTCATAAAATGCTTTTACTATTTGTTTCCATCTTTGTTTGAAACAAAAGAGATTTCAGAAGCTTGAATACATGCACATTAGAGGACCAAAACTATAGTCAAAGGATTCACCAATGACTTCAGAGAATATCAGCAACAGTAATTGTAATAATGACTCTTACAACATATTAAGTATTAAGTAGATACTGGACAGAATGCTAAGTGCCTCTGTGGGCATCACTCATTTAATTTCCTCATCAACCTTTTAACTGCTGTTGCTCCCACTATGCAGATGCGAAAACATGGGTTCTAATATTTTAAAAATCTCAGCTAAGGTCTATGGAGAGTAAATAGCAGAGTCAGTATTTTCTTCCTACTCGCATAACTTTCCAAGAAAAGGATGATATGCAGTTTTCATTGCAAATTTGAAAATGTCACAAGTTTTAGGCAAAAATATTTTTCTTGCAGAAACATAAACAGAATTTCTCAGGATAACTTAAATAAAGATGGGCACCATTTTCCACTACTACTGATTCCAGGAATATACTAGAACACAATTAGATAATCTCCTTCCCCTTCTCAAAGACTGAATCATTCTAATTATATTTGTCTTTCATTATTAGCTGTGTTTTCCAAAATGCTCATCATTTTTTACATTTTCCTGGGGTCACTCCCATGTTTTCACAGACTCACAGAGCACAACATCTTTGAATTAATGTCTCACACCACCCACTGCAATTTTCAAATGAGGTAAATGAAGCCCCCCAAATGGAGACTTCTTGCCTAAAATCTCCATCCCCCAAAAAGAGTCTAACATAAGAGGTGCTGACACAAGTTCTAGAATCAGTTCTACTGAGTTCATCACCTTATCCTGGCTCTATAGCTTGCTAATTGTATGACCTTGGACAAGTCACTTACACTCTTGTCATTCAGTTTTCTTAGCTGTAAAATGGAGATAATAACTTCACACTCCTATCACTTTGCCAGAAGGAATAAATGAATTAATACAAGCACAGCACCCAGAAGACTATCTAGCAGCAGATAAGCTAATGTAGACATGTACTAAAAGCCCTCAAAATATGACCAATAATGGTGAACATATGGTCTATGATATTAGCACCCTGTGTGGTTATAACAAAGCCACTACTCAAAATAAACACTTTAAAAAAATAATTAATTTTTAAATTTTTCCTTCTTTTCAAAATTCTAATTTCTTTTTTCTCCCCATCTGTCTTTTCTTCCTTTCTCTTTGTACCTCTGTCCTGTCAATTGATCTGAGAATTTTCTTTTGAAGTAAGAATATTAGATAATTCAAAACATTCTTTTGGGGAAACTTCTAGATACACATACACAATACAATGTGCACAGGTGGGGGTGGTGGGTATGCTAAAAGCCCAGGCCAGAAACTATTTGTACCCCCTAAAGCTATTGAAATAAAGAAAAGTAATAAAATAAAAAAATAGATACATATACATTACAATATAACCCTAAGATTATATAATATACCTAATATTATAAGTAGAGCTTTGGCACAGATTTTATTATTTTCTTAAAATTAGCTTTACTTAGCAATATTTGTAATCTCTAATAATTTTATTTTTACTTTAGGGAAGAAATAATTATATATAACAAAACTTATGGATGAAGAAAATAGGGAAGAGCAGATGGATTCTACCATATATTTCATAAAAATATATAATCCAAAGTGTGCTGCATGTGTTCACTTTATTAAATTCTCCAGATAGTCTTTAGGCCTTGTGCTTCAATATGACAAAATAGCTTTTCATCTGCTCGGCTTAACAATGTAAATAAAACCTTACCCTGCTTAACAATTATAAGAACCCATTTCCTTATTCTTTCCTAATCGCAACCTTTAAAAAAAAAACCAAACTAAAATTAATTAAAAAATTAAGGTATTAGAAAATTGACTCCTTTGGCACTCCATGGCCATACTCTAGGACTGTTTAGGTTCTTTCACACAGTTGGACAAATACGTATGAGCATACTGCTGAATCCATTCACACAGAGAAAAGCACAAGCCCAATACCTAAAATTAGGTTTTTACTAAATTATATTGCACTGCACTTTTACACCTGCTTGGCAAATAATACCCAGAAAAAAGGTACAATTACATAAGTGTTTTTTTGTTTTTTTGCCAGAAAAAGATGACAGGTTAAAATAATAAACACTTAAAAAGAGAGACAGAAGAAAGAAAGGAGGGAAGAAGAGAGAAAGAGAGGAGAAAGAGGGAGAATCTCTTCCCCCCGCTCATGGCCATCTGATATCACCGACAGCATCAATGTAAGTTACTTTTGTTCCAGATTTACTACATTCCAGGCATTGTGAAAAGCTCATTATAACACTATGTATTCCCTATTATCTACATTTTATAAATAATGGAACTGAAGCCTGGTTAAGTTAGAATACTAACCCAAGTTCATAGGACTAACTGGAAACCAAGCCAAGTGTGAAGTCAATATCTCCCAAGAATTTGAACTAATCTTATACCTTGTAATTCTCCAGATCAAAACTGGAATCTGGAGATATCGATGAGACTTTTATTTGGCCACCAGCCACAACTGTCTAATTAAATATTAGGGAACTGGTCACCCACATTCTCAATCTGTATATGTCCCTTAGTTTCAGTCTTATTATTGATGATTTTTTGCAACATCATTTATCTAATAAAAAGCACTTTCCCATTTTATTTTCAAAATATCTGAAGGGGCGATATCGCCCTGCCACAACGTCAGAAGAAGCCCGCATCAGCTCAGGAATGGCGGCCTGCTGCAGGCCTGCGCGCTGTGGGCCGTGAGCCCTTAGTTCTCGCTCGTCAGCGTTCCTCCATCCTAGTGGCGCATAGGTGCCTTGCCGGCTGCTCTCCCAGAGAACACGATCCCTCCCTACCGTTCTCCCCGACTATCCCCTCCGTTTGGGTTTGTGCATGTAGGACAGGATGTCATCGCTCTTCTGAGCTCCTGGTCTCCTTCCTTCCGTGGGTCTGAAGCCACTTTGGGAAAGCTGCTGATGAAGGGAGAGAGAGGAAGGAGGACATAGTATGGGCCTGAGAGGAGGAAAATGCACATAGGATCGGTACTCAAGGACACCTAATGCTACTGAGAGTAAAATTGGGGGAGGAGAGAGTCACGATTAGGATGCGATTGGTTGGGGAAAGTAGTGGGGCAGAAAGCCTCAGGAAGCACGTGGGGGTGATAAATGGGCAGCTTGAGAATGAGCAAGGGAAACATAGACTGTTCTTTCATTGTGCGTGACTGAAAGCAAAGACACAAGATGGTAACTATGAGGAGCCACGAGGTTATAAGAAGGGTGGGGTTTTTTTCTTTTAAAGATAAAAAATTATCTTGCAATAATAAATGTTCTGGTGGCTCCTTGCTATCAGGAAGGACCTTCCTCCTAAAAAAAAAAAAAAAAAAAACCCTGAAAGATTTCTTGTTTTACCTTAGTTCTAGGAATATTAAATACAAATGAGAAGACAGAAAAATGTGTGATTCAAAATAAAAGCTAATTATTACTTAGCTCTATTATTTCCCCAGCCAGGGATCCATTATTCTCAGTGGTAGAGTAAGAAATTGAACATGTTTTAAAAATTTTTCATCTAGTGAAAATAAATGTTGGATTACTCTCTTCTTAGCATGACATATAAATTAACTAAGAGAAAAACTTAACTTCCTTCTGAATGACTCTTATCTCTATAAAAAGCTCTGATAAAGGTAAATTTTTTGGTTTAGTGGATGTTGTGTGTGTTTGTGTTAAGCACATTAACAATTCTGGTACCTTTTTCTGCTCTATTTATTTTACTAATTTTTATAGATTATACAGGGGGTACCCAAAAAATGCATACACATTTTAAGTATGACTTTCACTAAAAGACGACATTAATCAAATGAGTGCTAGCATCACCATGAGACAGGAAGGACAGTCAAAGAAAATGGCAGAAGCACTCTTGAGCCAACACTGATACTGTAATTCAACTCAACTTCGAAAAGTAATACATAGCTAACATCTCTTAAAATGTGTATACATATCTTGGCACCCCCACATATAAAATTTCCAATAATGTAGAACTCTATAAAGTAAAAGTTCCCTCATCTCCTACTTCTATTGTCCAGGAATAATTGATTTTCCGTATAGAGATATATGTAGATGTGTGTATATATGTACACGTGTGTATGTGTATTTATGCATATGTTATATATATGCTAATTTCATATATATTATACACATATTATACATATACATATATTTCTAATAGCATATATATCCTTTTTTATAGAAATGAGATAACATGATATAGGTTATTATATTACCTGCTGATGTCATTTTGCATTTTATCGTGGTTACTTTTCCCTGATATTACTTAAAGATCTACTTCATTATTTTCAAATACTGCATTGTATTTCATTTTTTAGAGGTACTATAATTTACTTAACCAATTCTGTGTTGCTGAACTTTAAGATTGTGCTATATTCATGGTGCAAATATAGAAACATGTTAATATAGACATGTTCATGTTCTTATGAAGTTTTGTAGATAGTTTCCTAGAAGTGAAATTAATTACTTAATCAGGTAAAAAATGTGTTTGATAGGTAGCCTTCTGCTATTTTTATTTCCATTAAATTTCACAAACAATTATTGGGTGCAGAGAATATGCCAATACACAATGCCATGTTTTTCCATGGGAGCAAGTTTTAGCTTTTTGATTTACACATTCATTAAGAAATATGTAGCAGAAAATGTTACTTGCCTGTTCTTAGTCATTCTCTTCTTTTTTAAAAAAATAGAACTCTGAAGTTTCTGCTGGACAGGTGGCTACACAGATGAAGACTACATTTCCCAACTGTTCTTGCAATTGAGTGTCATCCTATAACTAAGTTCTGACCAACAGGATGTGAGAACCAATGATATGTGCCTTCTGGGTCACACTCTCCAAAGGATAAGCCTTTACTCCCTTTGCTTTTCTCTCTTCTTACAAGCTGGAATCCATATGTGAAGACAGGAACAAGAGCAGCCACCTTGGAGCCAAAGATGAAAATCTTATCTAGAGGATGGAGTCATCTGACATCTGATTTGTTACAAGGACTACTTTGTTCATGACTTTATGTTTGGGGATTTGTTTGGTGGCTGAGTACTTGAGACTGTACCCTAATACAAAATCCCCTAATGCTCAATTCAAATGGCATCTACTGAGGGTTCCGGTTAAGATGGCGGCGACACAGGTGGAACTGTGAGATTCTCTGAATGTGAGTTTCTCAAAAAGACTCTTGCCCCCCGCTCCCTACTCCCAACCCACAGCTGGACGCATTGGTCCGAGGCTCAGGGACCCCCGGTACCACGCAGGGCCGGCTATTGTGTGTTGAGCTGCTCCCTCACGGGTGGGAAGGCTCAGGCCTCAGCTCCCTCCCTGGCTGCATTGAGCCCAGACCGAGCCTCTGGTCACCCTGGGAAGCTCTGGGCACCCGCCCCTCAGAGAGACTGATTCCATTTCTGACTGAAGTACGCTGGCGGCAGCATGGGACTACTTTAGCTGCTCACCGCCTGCCCTTTGGAGCTTTGGGGCTCTGAATCTGGAGCTCTGGAAGCCCCTGAGTGGAGTGCCCAGCCATGCAGCTGATCCATAGGAGGCTCACACCATCACGCTATCACAGACCATCGTACTCGATTGCCCAGGGACCCAAAGAGCAGAGAAAAGGGATCCTATCACTTCGGCCACTCTCCAGGTAGAGACTTGTATTGCCCCACTGACCTACAAGCAGTCTCCACCTGGGATCCCAAGGTAATGTCACTAAACAGAAGACAAAGCCACTCCCCTGGGAACTTAAGCAGCAGATGTCTCAGGTTACAGCTCAAAGGAAAGGAGGAGAGAGAGAGAAATCTACACAAATGAAGAAAAACCAAAAGAAGAATATGGGTCTCTCCCAGACCCCTGGGAAGGCAGACACTGAGAAAACTGACTTCAGTATGCAAACAATAAAGAGCCCCCAAAATGACTGGTTTCAAACTACAAATCTAGATATCAAGACAATA
>CAUYQG010135169.1:0-14367 GCA_963574415.1 Tarsius wallacei
TGTAGTTCCAGCTACTTGGAAGGCTGAGGCGGAAGGATTGCCGGAGCCCAGCAGGTCGAGGCTGCGGTGGCCGGGAGCGGCCACTGCACTCCAGTCTGGGCGACAGAGTGAGACTCCAACTCAAAAAAAAAAAAAAAAAGACAAAAATAATTATTCATAATCATACCCCTTAAGAGCCCATCATTGCTATTAACAGTTTGATCTGTATCTTTCCACATGTTTTCTTCTTTGGCTCTTTATCCCTTGCTAATCCACACTGATGGATTAGCCATGTGTGGTGGCTCACGCCTATAATCCCAGCACTTTGGGAGGTGGAGGCAAGAGGACTGCCTGAGCTCAGGAGTTCGAGACCAGTCTGGGCAACATGGCAAGACCTTGTCTCTGTAGTAAACCAAAAAATTAGCTGGGCGTGGTAGCACTTGCCTGGAGATACAGCTACTTGGAAGGCTGAGGTGGAAGGATCACCTGATCCCAGGAAGTCAAGGCTGCGGTGGCCATGAGCATACCACTGCACTTCAGCTTGGGCAACAGAGACTCTAACTCAAAAAAAAAAATTCATGGATTACTTTTGGTATGCCAGGTACTTTACTAGATTCTTGGGCTATGGGGGTATATGATGCAGTCATCATGCAGATTCCCATATGATTTGAAATTTGATGATACCGAAAAAGAGGTGGTTAACTATAATGCGTGCTCTGCTGTTGTGGGTATACCTAAAACAGGTGCAGAAACCACAGTTGGCGGCAGTGAGAATTTAAAAAGAGAAGCAAGAAAGTAATCAGTAAAACAGTGATTCTAAGAGGTCATATTTCAGACATGCCATGGAAAGAAAAGAGAATCAAAAAAGGATGTAGAGGGAAAATATTGAGGATCAAAGGAATAGGAATAGCGGTGTGATATTGAGGAATAAAAAATAAGTTAAGGAAGCCGGGCTTGGTGGCTCAGCCTGTAATCCCAGTGCTTTGGGAGGCTGAGGTGAGTGGATTGCCTGAGCCCGTGAGTTCAAGACCCGCCTGGGCAACTTGGCGAGACCTCATCTCTACAATAAATCAGAAAAAAAAAAAAATTAGCTGGGCGTGGTAGCGCGTGCCTGTAGTTCCAGCTACTTGGAAGGCTGAGGCGGAAGGATCGCCGAAGCCCAGCGGCTCAAGGCTGCAGTGGCCAGGATCGTGCCACTGCACTCCAGTCTGGGTGATAGAGTGAGACTCCAACTCAAAAAAAAAATATGTCAAGGGAAAAGAAATGGTCAGTAACCAGCTAACATTTATTGGCTTTTTATTACTCGTCACATATACTGCAAATATTATCTTGTTTAACCCTTAACACTTCCTGGGATAATTACTGTTGCCATTTTACAAATAAAGATAACTGCCCATTGAATTGAGTTACAGAACACTCTCTGGTAACCTTGGCAGGGGCAGCTGCAATAAAACAATGCAGGTGAAAAGGGTAAGGAATAGAAATCATGTGGACAGATCTTTTTTTTGAAAAGTTGGCTCTGACTAGGGAGGAAGAAAGCAATATTAAGTCTTTAGCAAGGAGGCAGGGGATAGGGTATGATTATGTGTAAAGGGAACAATGATGGTAATAAATCAAGGTGAGGTCTTCAGAAGGAAGAGTGGGTGGTATCCTAAGAAGAGACAAAAGGAAGGGTGTAAAGGAAACAGTGATGGTCATAAGTCAAGGTGAGGTCTTCAAAAGGAGAAATGGGTGGTATCCTAAGAAGAGACAAAGGGAACTCTTGAGAATAAAAATAATTATCCAAGATTGGTGTCTAGAAGTTGAGGAAGTCTCATCTAATGACTATTGTTTCCATATAACATTGGTGCTGAACCTTGGCTGGTGGGTTAGGGTGGTAGAATCAGATTTGAATGGAATAAAGATCCAAAACAGCTGCTGCAAAGAACTAGATTTTTGAAAAATCTTAAGTTATAATTACATCAAGCTTCTCAGCTGCATGATTTTTCTCTAGCAGTATACATTCTCAATGAGGCTGCTAAGATGCGTAAGACTTAGATTGTTCTTGGATTTTTCAAAGCACGTGTACCAGAAGGAAAATTGGTAAGGGAGTTGAGACTTTGTTTTCAGTGTTTTTGTGTGGTTGTTTGTTTCTGTTGTTGGGTTTTTGTTTTTGTTTTGAGTCAGGGTCTCACTCTGTTGCCCAGGCTGGAGTCCGGTGGCAAAATCATGGCTCGCCACATCCTCAACTTCCTGGGATTACACCATCCTTCTGCCTTAGCCTCCCTGGTGGCTGGGACTACAGGTGCTCATCACCACACCCTGCTAATTGTTTGATTTTGTTTGTTTGTTTTTGAGAAAACGATATCTCACTGTTTCCCAGGCTGGTCTTGAACTCTTAGCCTCTAGAATTATAGGCATGAGCCACTGTGCTTGGCCTGAGACTATTTTCAAAATACTAATTACAAATTTGGCTCATGGAATTTATAAACTAGAAGGGAAATGAAGTGAAGGTGGAAGAATATAGAGCAGTGAGGATAGGATTAGAAAATCAGCAAGCCTAACAACCTTGTTGTACCCACAAGGTCAGAGAACATGGCTTTATAGTACAAATATTTGAAGGAAAACTGAAAGAAAAGGGGGTGTCCAAAGAATGGGATATTTGAATATATAGTTTCACAGGTAGACCACTTCTAAGAATTGGCAAGGTCTAGGAATGTCTGTGGGAGTGAAATGCTCTCAGACAAGGCAACATTTACAAGAAATGAAGCAGCAAAGGAGGTAGGAAATAAAAGGTTGGATAGGCCATCCAGAAAAATGGCAGGACATAAAGATGGAGTTCAGAGAAATTGTAATCCGGAAACTAAATGAATACGAAGAACACAGAGAGGCTGAGAAGTGACATTGGTAGAAAGAGGTTGGTAGAAATGACGAAGTGGTACATGGCTTCTTAGGAATAATTTTTTATGATTGTGGAAGAGTAACTGGACCAAATGAGTGGCTGTAACTTCAGGGGATGCAAGGCAAGTATACTTGGCAGGGGATAAGGAGAGGTATGGCTTCAGTTAAAGTGTGTTCCAGAGAGCTCAGTGAAAAGACTTGGAATGGAGAGGAATTAGTTCTGTTGGATAAGGCAAGAAGAAGCACCACATATCATAGAAATCCATGTGTATAGGCTTGGTGGGGCTCATGCCTGTAATCCCAGCACTTTGGGGGCCAAGGATGGCGGATGGCTTTAGCCCTGGAGCTCAGGACCACCCAGGGCAACATAGCGAGACCTCCTCTCTACAAAAATAAAATAATTATCTGGGCATGGTGGCTTGGGCCTGTAGTCCCAGCTACTTAGGAGGGTGAGGCAAAAGGATAGCCTTAGCCCAGGATGTCAATGCTGCAATGAGTAGTGATGGTGCCACTACAAGATCTCTTATTGATAGATACTACTTAGTCTTAGCATATTTGCATAAAATTAAGATGAGCCAGACATGGTGGCATCCACCTGTAATCCCAGCTACTACTTCACTTCAGCCCAGGAGTTTGAGGCTGCCGTGAGCTGTGATGGTGCCTCTGCACTCCAGCCTGGGTTAGAGAGTGAGACTCTATCTGTAAATAAATACAATTTTTTTAAAAATTAAAAGGTTGAATTAGGATTCTCAACCACAATATTATCATGATTCAGATGCTTCAAGAAATAACGTCTGTGTTATGTTGGCACATGTTAAATGTTAATAAGTATTATGTATTTTATTATATATAAATATTATAATATGTAGGCACATAATATTTATAATATATATTACTTTCAAAACATTACTACAAAGTTTTATGTTAAAACTTTTCAAAGAAATTAGTCTAGCGCTCTGCAATGAGAATGTTTCCTCACCTTTCCCCTGCAAATGAGAGTAATTCTTACCCTATAGTTCTTTGTGACGGGTTGACCGAATCTTAAAGTTAACTAGAAACGCAGTGGAGTTCTGAACCTAAAGAATTAATGAAATGATTTCAGTATTTTTACAAACAGATCTTTCACCCTCTACAGTCCATAAGTCCAGTGTTGCCACCTGTGTCTAGCACATAGTTGCTCAAATACTGTTATATTTATTTTGTATATTTTTCTTTAAAGTATAAAAATCAGACCTGGTTTTAATTGTTGCCACCTTTGAATCTCTGTGACTCTAAACAGGTTACTTAACCTCTCTAAAAAAACTTTTAGAAAAGCTGCTTCAGCTGTAAAATGGGGATGATTTTACATATTTGTTACAGATTTATGAGATAGTAAATGAGGATAAAGTGCTTAGCCTAATGCCTGATAGAGATGGTAAACACTCATTAAGTGTTAACTTTTTGTATTCATATTGATTGCAATTTCTTACTCTATTTGATCGTCCAGAATTTCAACAACTATCTAGTATCTAACTAGAGCTATATGCTTTGCCAAATTAATAACTGATTGAAATTGCCAACTTTCATTGTGCTATTACGCTAAAAGCCTAATGCCCCCTTACATTAGTCTCTTAAAACATTTACAATGGGTGCGATGGCTCATGCCTGTGATCTGAATCAGCCCTTTGGGTGGCTAAGGCAAGAGGATTGCCTGAGCCCAAGGTTCGAGAACAGCCTGGGCAACTTGGCAAGACCTCATAATCTACAATAAATCAAAAAAATAAAAAATTAGCCGAATGTGGTAGCACATGCCTGTAGTTCCAGCTACTTAGAAGGCTGAAGCAAGAGGATCACCTGAGCCCTGCAGGTCAAGGTTGTGATGGCCGTGAGTATGCCACTGTACTCCAACCTGGGTGATAGTGAGACTCTGACTCAAAAAAAAAAATTCATATATAGGCAAATAGCATAGCATATCATCAAATTATCCCATCATATAGTAAAACAATACTCCTGTAAATAACTGAGATTTATCCTGGGATCTTATTAAAAACAGTCCCCATACCCATATTTGTCTATTTAAGTTCCTCCAAATGATTCTAATGTTCAATCTTATTTGGGATTTGCTTTTACTTAGAAATTCAGTTGTTCTCTTCAGATACTTGGTTTGTTAAATACATAGTGGCAAATGGAAAACAGTAAAAATGGTTGGAAAAATGACTGCTTAGCTGAGTAGCTGGGTACCATACACATCAGCCTCAGATACAATTGGTGCTTGTATCTCAACAGAACTACATCCCAATTGTATACCTCTTGTAGAACTTACAGTGAGTCAGAATGTCAAGACTTCTGCGTGTTGATTTTGCTCATTGTTACCAGGTATTCAGACATGTTGAATCATCTCTACTCTTATTGAATACATGCAAGGATGAATCTGTATGAGCTTCAGGAAACTGTCCTGTTAAGCTACATTTTGTGTGTGTGTGTGTGTGTGTGTATGTCTGTAGGAGTCTCACTCTGTTTCCCAGGCTGGAGTGCAGTGGCATGCTCACAGCCACCACAGCCATCGCGATCTGCTGGACTCAGGAGATCCTTCTGCCTCAGCCTCCCAAGTAGCTGGAACCACAGGCGCTAATTTTTTTATTTACTGTAGAGATGAGGTCTCACCGAGTTGCCCAGGATGGTATCAAATCCCTGGGCTCAGACAGTCCTCGTCTCCCCATCCCAAAGTGCTGGGATTACAGGCATGAGTCACCGCGCCTGGCTACATTTCTATTTTTAAGATATTACTTTGTGATTTAACTTTCCATTTGAATAGACATTAACTGGAACTATATTTCTACTAGTAATTAGAGTCGTCTTTATATTTTATTTTATTACATTCAGGCAACAGAACTTCCCAGTAACAAATGTGTTCCTTCAAGCACCTACGTCTAGTCTCTTTAATGTGTTTACCCTGTAGGTGCCTATGGTTCATGCTTGAAGTTTTAATGACGAAAAATGAAAACAATAGTCATGCCTTTATGAAGAAAATGGCAGAGAACATCAAGCTAACCCGAGATGCCCAGTCTCCTGATGAATCCAAAACAAATGAAGTAAGCCGAGTGTTAGACCAGTGGCTGTTAATATTCGTATTATTTCACTTGAGATAATACTTAGGTTCTAACTGTAACATAAGAATTTATATTGCAGAATGTTTATGAAAGTATATTTATCGTCAGTTTTTATTGCATTTCATTATATGTGAATTTTATTATTTTGGTAATCTGTAATACCCTGAAAAAGATATTAAAACTTCTGTAGAGCAGAATGATAAGAATGAAATTATGCTGTCTATGAAGATTCAGATAATAGATATCCTTTTGTGTGCTTTCTTTGGATTGGTTTGGTTGTTACTTTTAATGTGTACTTAGCATTCTGTTAAACTAAGAGAGTGGGTTTATTTTCTTCACCAGGAGGCTACATAAGCACTACTGGACAAACCTATGAAATGTTGAAGGACTAAATAACCACATATCCTTTTTTTAGCTCTAATGTATCTTTTTTCCCCCTAGAAACTTTATACAGTATGTGATGTGGCTCTGTGTGTTATAAACAGTAAAAGCGCCATGTGCAATGCAGACTCTCCAAAGGAGCCAGTCCTCCCAATGAAGTTTTTTACACAACCTGAAAAGGTAATTTTCTTTTCCTTAAGTTTTCTACCACAATAAACTGATTTAAACTTCAGTTGCCATCAACTCTAGAGGCAAGTATTGGGTTCTCTTGAATATAGAGTAAACAAATACCTCTTGCTTTATCAAGGAGTGGGAGATTGTCTTTCATAGCTCGGGACAAAAATATTCTCTATTGAGCGGAATACAAATCACGTTTATTGTTGTTTTTATGTTCCTTCCAGGAAAGAAGAGGGGTTTGAAGTTTTTTAAAATTAGTTTATTCTTACTTTATTAAAACCATGTATGTTGTTTGTTTGTTTTTTCTTTCCCCGAGTTGGAGTCTCACCTTGTCGCCCAGGCTGGAGTGCAGTGGCATGCTCACCACCACAGCCTTTATCTGCTGGGCTGAGGCAATCCTTCTGCCTCAACCTTCCAAGTAGCTGGAACTGCAGGCACGTGCCATCACGTCTAGCTAATTTTTTTATTTATTATAGAGATGAGGTCTCTCCAGATTTCCTGGGCTCGTCTCGAACCCATTGGCTCAGACAGTCCTCTCACTTTGGCCTCCCGAAGTGCTGGGATTATATGCGTGAACCACAGCACCAGCCAAAACATGTTTTTTGGTTTTTTGGTTTTTTTTTGAGTAGGAGTCTCACTCCATCGCCCAGGCTGCTGGAGTGCAGTGGCACGCACACTCACAGCCACCCCAGCGTCAACCTGCTGGGCTCCGGTAACCCTTCTGCCTCAGCCTTCCAAGAAGCCGGAACTACAGGTGCACACTACCACACCTGGTGAATTTTTTATTTTTTGTAGATATGTGGTCTCACCAAGTTGCTCAGGCTGGTCTCAAACCCACGGGCTCAGGCAATCTACTCTCCACAGCCTCCCTAAGTGCTGGGATTACAGGCTGAGCCACCGAGCCAGACCACAATGTATTTTTAAAAACAAAATTTTAAAATATTTGGTAGAGTGTAAATATAAATATTTGTAAATGAAATAAAATGTTTGGGTTCATGAAATTGGCCTTGGCAAGTGATTCTAATCAACCACTCTTAACTTGAGGGACAATTTATCTCTTCTAAACCTCAATTTCTTCATCTTTATAATGCAGCTTGTACTAATACACATGGACAGTTACTGATACCTAGGTTTATACAAAGAGTTTATCATACTCAGTAGATGGTATTATTATTAATTTATGCACATAGTACATTTATTTATCAGTGAGTTAATTTTTCCTCATAAATAAATTTTCCAGGTATCCATGTTCTGTAAGTTTTTCCATCTAACTTGGATTTTAAAGATTTTTTTTTAAATTTCTGTTTTTAAGTGGTCTTTTGAAGTTTAACTTTCTCTTGTGTTTGTTTAAAAAAACAGAAACTTGGACAGTCCCTTTGAATCCCCTCCCACCGTGAGAGCTTTTCTGTCCTCTCAATAAATTCTGCTTCTACACAGACAAAAATAAAGAAACTCTATTATTTTTAATTAGAAAAATTATAGCATGTAAAATATTTTTACATATTTTCAGACCTATAGATGTGCTTCAGTAATGACACCATTAGACTATTTTGTAAAAGAACTTTCCTTTCTAGGAAATGGAGCTTTCTTTTTGGCATATCATACTTTACTAAAATTTAATCTGATTTTTAATTATTTAGTTTTTAATATTTACTGTGCCTTGCTTCTTATAGGAATAATAGTTACAAAAGTATTTGCCCTGTATTTGAATCTTTTGGCCTCCAAAAATATTCTTAAGAGAACTCTTGAATTTTAAATGTATGCTTGTTAACCCATGGCCACCATGACTGGACTCATATCCAAATAGAATCTTCATAGCAGTGGTGATCCCATCATCCAGAATTAAATTGCTATTTACCACTACACATACATGGTCTCACAAAGAACTTCTCTCTCTTTTTTTTTTTTGGTGATTTTTTTCTGTTGATATCTTCAGTGTATAGTGTTTTAGTTTTTTTTTGGTTTTTTTTTTTTCCTTCTTGAGTTGGAGTTTCACTCTGTAGCCTAGGCTGGAGTTCAGTGGCACACATAAGGACACCACAGCCTCAACCTGCTGGGCTCAGGCAATCCTTCCATCTAAGCCTTCCAAGTAGCTGGAATTACAGGCATACATCATCATGCCCAGCTAATTTCTTGATTTATTGTAGAGACGAAATCTCACCAAGTTACCAGGCTGGTTTCGAACTCCTGAGCTCAGGCAATCCTCTCTCCTCCGCCTCCCAAAGTGCTGGGATTACAGGTGTGAGCCACTGCACCCGGCTGTTTTAGTCTTTTTAATATTAATTTAGGAAGCTAGACACAGTCGCTTATGCCTGTAATCCCAGCACTTTGGGAGGTGGAAGCAAGACGATTGCCTGAGCCCTTGGGTTCAAGACCAGCCTGGGCAACATGGTGAGATCTATCTCTACAATAAATTTACCTGAGCGTGGTGGCACATGCCTATATTTACTGCTTCTTCCAAGACTGAGGTGGAGGGATCACCTGAACCCAGCAGGTTGAGGCTTTTGTGGCCATGAGGAGTGTACCCCTGCACTGTAGCCTGGGTGACAGAGTGAGACTCTGACTCAAAATAATAATAATAACTTAGGCTTTTCTGTTTTCAATACATGACTACTTTCCTTATTGCTTTTCCTCTTTTTCTTTTGAGTAGGATTCTCGCTCTGTTGTCCAGGCTGTAGTGCAGTGGCACACTCACAGCTAATTCAGTCTCAATCTGCTGGACTCAGGCGATCCTTCTTCCTCAGCCTTCCAAGTAGCTGGAACCACAGGCGTGCACCACCACACCTGGCAATTTTTAAAATTTACTGTAGAGATGAGGTCTTGCCAAGTTGCCTAGGCTGGCCTCGAGTCCCTAGACTTAATGCAGTCCTCTTGCATCTGTCTCCCAAAGTGTTGGGATTACAGATATGAGCCACCATGCCCAACCAGAAACGTAATACTTTTAGTTAAGGTTATAGACTTTTTTCAATGAGGGTAATTTATTGAGATTCAGGATGGCATTCCTTCACTGAATATTAAATGCCAAGTATGTGCATAGTACCACATTGGATGCTTTGAGATCCCAAGATTTGTATATTTGATGATAAAGTGGAAGGGTGAAGATAATTTAATGAATAAACTGAAGACTTTTGGCACTGACCCATATGAAAAATTAGGAGTATGCTTTATTTACAGTGAGATTTAGGAAATTTACCTCTGACATTTGCTTAAGTCTTCAGTGCCACAAATTTAATTTAAAGCTAGACTTTATGGTATGATTCATTAAATGTTTTTAGATTATTTGATGACTTGGTAGATATGTTAGCACAGTTGTGATTATTGCAAGGCAAAAAAGTCTTTTAGGTACAGCAAAATTATGCATATTCACTTTGATATCTCTCTTTTTTTAATAGGACTTCTGTAATGACAAGAATTATATTTCAGAAGAGACAAGAGTGCTTCTGTTAACAGGAAAGGTATTATGTACTTGATAATATGGGGACCTTTATTTCTTATGTGTATTACTTCTGCTATTCCTAAGAAATGCCTTTAAATGTCCCCTGAATTTTATAGTTGCAGGTTTTTAAAGATCACATTATAGAGTTGTAGCATCTAAAGCAGCTGTGTGCTTTTTTCTGCCATTGTACCACTCTTCTGAATTGCCACTGTGTGTTCTCATTAGTTAGGATAAGCTTCCATTAATTTATAGTCCACAAGGCTGGAAGTGGTGACTCACTAGGCATCTTGGCGAGACCTAGTCTCTACAATAAATCAAAAAATTAGCCAGGCATGGTGGCAAGCACCTGAAGTTCCAGCTACTTGGAAGACTGAGGCAGAAGTATCGCCTAAGCCCGGCAGGTTTAGGCTGCGGTGGCTGTGAGCATGCCACTGCACTCCAGCCTGAGCGACAGAGTGAGACTCTGACTCAAAAAAAAAACAAACAATTTTACAGTCCACAGAGCAGATTTTCTTGTGAAATGGTGTGATAAACTCACATGTGTAAGATAAAGAAAAATGATTTTAAAGTACTAATAAGTTTGACAGTTTATGTTCTATAAAAAATACTGTGATGACACCTAAAAGAGCAAAAGGAAATGTAGTTTTTGGTAAACAGTTCCTAAACTATTACTATGCACATTCATTAGTTTGTTTATAGGGCATGTTATATACTTCACTGTGATTTAGAAGCAATGTTTATTTTGATTGAATAATAAAGGTTAATAAATATTGCCAAAGTTTGTATGTATGTTTATGACTCTAATTGTATAAAGATAGTCAAACACAGTTTTACATAATTACCATTTCTAATACTTTTAGTGATTAACTGTCCAAGGTGACATCAATCCCTTGGTTTAGGCTAAACAGTATCTCTTACATGTGTCTAAATCGACAGGTATTCCTTTCAATAAGGTGTAGAATAACATTGGTGTGTGTCATTTTTAGCCAAAGCCTGCTGGAGTACTGGGTGCAGTAAACAAGCCTTTATCAGCAACGGGAAGAAAACCTTATGTTAGAAGCACTGGCACCGAGACTGGAAGCAATATTAATGTAAATTCAGAATTGAACCCTTCAACCGGAAATCGATCAAGGCAATTTTTCCTTCAATTGTTTTTGTTACTAGCACTCACTCCTTGGTTCTTTTAACTTATAAAGCACTGTATCATAAAATAGACTTCTACCTTTAGAGATGTTTTGGTACAAAATATTATACATTTTGAAACCATATTGCAGACAGATGCAGTGGCTCACACCTGTATTTCCAGCATTTTGGGAAATTGAGGTGGAAGGTTTGCTTGAACCCAGCAGTTCCAGACTAGACTGATCAACATAGTGAGAACTTATCTCTTCAAAAAGTAAAAAAAAAAAGTCATCTATGGTTGTGTGCATCTGTAGTCCCAGCTCACTCAGGAGTTTGAGGTGGGAGGATCACCTGAGCCCAGGAGGTAGAGACTGCAGTAAGTTGTGATGGTGCCACTGCACTCCAGCCTTGGACAACAGAGTGAGACCCTGACCCTCCTCCCATAAAAAGGGATAGTAATGCAGAATTTATTTAAAAGAGGACTCCACTATTCATTGTGTTTTTATGTATAAGAAAATTCATCACTTAGGAAAACTATGAAAATATAACTCCAATGAATTGATTGCTTTTTAATTTTGACTTAAGTTAGGAGAGGGTGAGTTAAGATTACATTGTTCTAGCATTTTCCACTTGTAGAAATATTTCCTGCTAATTTTAACATATTAAGCATTTACTCCATTAGCCACTCTATAAGAATTCCCACTTGACTCTACTTTTTCTTTTACATAAACATAATATTTTTATTGATATATAATACTTGTACATATGTATGGGGTACATGTGATATTTTGAGACATGCATACCATGTGTATGGATCCATTCAGAGTCACTGGGGTATTCATCACCTCAAACGTTTATCATTTCTGACCCTGCTCTTATGAGCACTAGATACTGAGACTTTTAAAGATTATATCCTTATAGATGAGATCTTAAAAAAAACACTCATCCAGTGATGTTGTAAACCATTTTTAGCAGAAGAATCTCCAAACAGAAAATACATTAACAAGGGAACAGATGTGGTTCAGTGGGTGGAGGCTCAAATCCTTCCCAGTGTCCTGCCTTGCAGCCCCGTTTTAGAGAACACTATGGAAACATGCAGACTGTGCTATGGTCCATAGTTTTATTTTTGTTCTGGCGTTTTCTGCTTCCAGGAGATAGCATTTACAGTAGTTGTGTTATTTTGTTTCTTGACAATCATTTTGTCGGGAGTTTTAAGCAGTCCTTTCTGTCTTATGTTATTACTGTTAAATGAAAACATTACCATGACGTCATCAAGCATTAGTCTGTAACCACAGAAGATCTGAATCCTGCTGTCATTGCTTTGCTTGGCGGTGTTTCTAAACAACCTAAGCCTTTCCTTATGGCTATAGTGAAAAGTAAACTTTGTATTCATGTGAAATAAGAAGCTATGGTTTCTTTCTCTTCAACAGGGAACAGAGTTCAGAGGCAGCAGAAACTGGAGGTAGTGAAAATGAAGAGAACCCTGTGAGAATTATTTCTGTCACACCTGGAAAGAATATTGACCCGGTAAAGAACAAGGTAAGTTTTTTTAATTTAACAAATAGATTTTTCCCATGGGGATTCTTATAGGCATAAGAAACCCCCAGCCAACAGGTTAATGCATGAACTGCGTTTTATGCTTGTGTCTACTCCCTGCAACATGTACTCTGCTTCACTTTTCAGAAATGATTCTGCCTACATCCACCCACTTTGTTTTACAAGAATTTATGTGGTGACTCATAATGCTGTCCTTCTCTCATGCCTGTCTCAACACCTTGCAAGAATAGGAGTTGAGAGTATTTGTGATCTGTGAAGAGTTAGTGAAAAGCATTCTGTTTTGTTTTTATTGTACTTTTAAAAGCCACACTTTATCATTTAGCCTTTTTTTTTTTTGAGTTGGAGTCTCACTCTGTCGCCCAGGCTGGAGTGCAATGGCATGTTCACGGCCTCCACAGCCTCGACCTGCTGGGCTCTGGCGATCCTTCCACCACAGCCTTGCAAGTAGCTAGAACTACAGGTACACACCCCCATGCCTAGTTAATTCTTTTTATTTTATTTTATTTTTTGGTTTGTTGTAGAGACAAGGTCTTGCCAAGTTGCCCAGGCTGTTCTCGAACCCATGGACTCAGGCAGTCCTCTCACCTCAGCCTCCCAAAGTGCTGGGAATATAGAAATGAGCTACCCAACCTGGCTAGCCTTTTTTTTTTTTTTAAAAGAGATAGTCTCACTCTGACACCCAGGCTGTAGTGTAGACACCATCATGGCTCACTAGAACTCAAGTGATTCCCCTATCTCAGCCTTCCAACGTGCTGAGATTACAGGGTTGAGCTACCACACCCTGCCCTAATTTAGCCTTTAAATGTGTGTTTTGAGTTTTTAATTTAATAGCTGTATTCTTTATTGTTGATCCTTAAACTCTGCCACCAAAATTTCTTAACAATTTTTTTGGCAAAAGAAAAAGGGGTATCACATAATTAGACATTAGACAGATCTGATTTTGCATCCATTCAACTGCATAATTTATCTTAGTAGAAATGGCTTGAAGGTATTATCAAGTATTTTTTTTCTCCACAGAATTCATATCTTGACATGCTTATTATCTTCTTCACGTGTACCGTGTATTTATGGGGGTCATCAAATGTTTTAGATTATTACCAAAAAAATCCTGTATAGTTATTCCACAATTGCTTTATTTTTTTTCTATCCAAATGCTTATTTTCTGACCTCAAACTGAACTCATAAGGATACATGTTTAGATCAATCTCTCAATTTCTAAATTCTTTCTACTTGCTGTTTGAAACATGTCAGGGGATTCAGGTCACCGGTTCCCTGTAGCTGTTCAAACTCTGGAATGCAGGAACCAATGGGTTTGAATATTGTGGGATCCTTTTGTAGAATTAAGCAGTCTTGACATAAACAAACTTAACCCTTTGCACTCGGATGGCCCTTCTCAGGACATAAAGAGCTTGCTGGTGATTATACAAGAGAAACTTATGCCAGCAGAAATTTTTCAAAAATGTGTGTTTCCTTGAAGTTTTCCATTAAAAATTCATGAAAAAGCAAATATATTGAGATCTACAAAAAAAATATGGCATTATGTAGAATGAGAATGTGTGAAGTGCTTTCACAGTGATGCACAGACTGGAAAATAAATTACATATTATTAGCCGGGCTCGGTGGCTCAGCCTGTAATCCCGCGCCTTGGGAGGCTGAGGTGAGTGGATTGCCTGAGCCCGCGGGTTCGAGACCCGCCTGGGCAGGCGAAACCTCATCTCTACAATAAATAAAAAAAAAATTAGCCGG
>CAUYQG010135170.1:0-132801 GCA_963574415.1 Tarsius wallacei
ATCTTCCTAACCAGAGACATGAAAGATCTTTACTATGAAAACTACAATACACTGCTCAAAGAAATCAATGACACAAACAAGTGGAAAAATATCCCATGCTCATGGATTGGAAGAATCAACATTGTGAAGATGTCCATCTTACCTAAGGCAATCTACAGATTTAATGCAACACCCATCAAATTACCAGCAACATTCTTCTCAGATCCAGAAAAAACAATACAGGAATTCATATGGAAACACAAACGACCAAGAATAGCCAGAACAATCCTCAGCAAAAAAAAAAAAACAACAAAACAAAGCAGGAGGTATCACACTACCAGACTTTAAACTTTACTATAAAGCTACAATAATCAAAACAGCCTGATATTGGTACAAGAACAGACATATAGCCCAATGGAATGAAATTGAGATTCCAGAAACAAAACCTCAATTTCTCAAACAACTCATCTTTGACAAAGCCTCCACCACCACCACTGGGGAAAGGAGAACCTATTCAGTAAATGGTGCTGGGAAAACTGGCTGACCACATGCAGAAGATTCAAACAAGACCCCTATCTATCCCCATACACAAAAATTAACTCCAAATGGATCAGAGCCCTAAATGTAAAACCTCAAACCATAAGAACTTTAGAAAATGCAGGATACACCCTTATGGAAATTGGAACTAGCATCCAATTCCTAAGCAAAACCCAAAATGCACAGGCCATAAGAGATAAGATAGACAAGTGGGACCTCATTAAACTGACACGCTTCTGCAAAGCCAGAGAAACTATCAAGAGAGCAGGGAGACAGCTCACAGACTGGGAAAAAGTATTTGCCAATTCCATGTCTGACAAAGGCTTAACATCAAAGATCTACAAGGAACTCTAACATGCTGAAAAGAAAAAAACAAACAACCCCATTACAAAGTGAGCAAAAGATACTTCTCAAAAGAAGACATATAAGCGACCAACAGACACATGAAGAAATGTTCAACCTCACTAATCATCAAGGAGATGCAAATTAAAACTACACTGAGATACCACCTAACTCCAGTCAGAATGGCCATTACCAATAACTCAAAAAATAACAGATTCTGGAGAGATTGTGGCGAAGAGGGAACACTTCTATACTGTTGGTGGGAGTGTAAACTAGTAAAGCCTCTGTGGAAATCAGTGTGGCAATTACCAAAAGCTCTAAAAATCGACCTTCCATATGACCCTGCAATCCCCCTACTGGGAATATACCCTGAAGAACTCAAATCACTTTATCAAAAAGATACCTGCACATGAATGTTTATCGCAGCATTGTTCACAATAGCAAGAACCTGGAACCAACCATGCTGTCCATCAAAAGAGGACTGGATTTTAAAAATGTGGTACATATATACAATGAAATATTATGCAGCCATAAAAAAGAACAAAATCATGAATTTCGCAGCAACCTGGATGGAATTAGAGTTTATAATACTGAGTGATCTCCCACAGAAATAAAGATCTGAGCATCACATGTTCTCACTCATAAGCAGACCTTGAACAACTGCCGTAATACTATAAGAAAAGGATTGACAGTGGTGGGAAACTATGGGGGGGGGACAGGGAGGAGAAGGGAGGTGGGATTAATGGTAGTCCATATCTGTCTGGGAAAAGGGGGGCACACCTCATCAACAAGGGTAACTGCACAATGAATATTTGTATACCTAACCCTTAACTGTACCCCACAACTTTAAAATAAAAAATATATATTAAAAAGAAAAAGAAAAAAAAAGAAAGTAGTTTTCCCAATAAACTTTTGATGTATTTTAGAAAATGTATCTCTGTTATGACACTCAATCCTCCCAAAGAGAATTGATCACTTTCTTCTTTTTATTTTCATTGTAACTTGTATTCTTGTATTTACAGTTGATTTTCATTCTCAGTAGTTACTTTCTATAAAATCGCCACAAATGCTGAATTAGCAAATACTGAAACACTGTTCTTAGGGGAAAGAAAGGACTATGTTCCTGCAAGCCTCTGGTTAATTTTTTTTATCAACTGATCAATACACAACAGTGTTTTCCATGTGTGTCTGTTTAAAAACATTTTGTCTAATATTTGTTGTTGATTCATTAACACTGAACTCACAGACAAAAGCACTATAACCAATGCTTGGACGGAGCTTACCTAAAACATTTAATTTTTTCCATTAGATGCAGTATAGTATTTTAGTGCCTGGGAATACTAGACAGCATTTCAGCACTGTACTTAAGGGTCATTTTAAACCAAGAAAACGACACAAAAAGTATAAAAGTGTTTTAAAAAACACATGACACTAAATAGATCTTGAAAAGGACACATTTATAGTATGAGAATTAAAACAAGATAATCTCTTCGGCCTCAGCTGGGAACAAGCATATTGGGTAACTCAAATTTTTTTACTGCTCTGTTGCATATCCATGAATGAGTGTGAAAGTGCCATGAGTACTGATTTTGGAGTTACAAATAAAATTTAGCTAGTAGATAAAAATCAGGAATATGGAATCCACCATGTTGAGGATTGACTATATGTCTCTCCCAAAGAGCTTACCAAACTGCATTATGTACTATTGATCTGCATAACTCTGCTCTATTTTAAGCCACATTTTCAAGAGCAGAGATAGGTCCTCTGATTGCTTTTCAATTTTTGGACTTAGAACAGCTCCTTGTCTCTTGAAGACTGATTCTATCCCTAATTTTTACAGTGACCTGATTCTGGGGTCCTGGGATAGCAATAGTCACTATGGCATATTTTAAAATGAAGGCTTAGGGCTCGGTGGCTTAGCCTGCAATCTCACCACTTTGGGAGGCCAAGGCGAGTGGATTGCCTGGGCCGCGGGTTCAAGATTCACCCAGGCAAATTGGCGAGACCTCGTCTCTACAATAAATCAAAAATTAGCCAGGCATAGTAGCACGTGCCTGTAGTTGGAAGGCTGAGGCAGAAGGATCGCCGGAGCCCAGCAGGCTGAGGCTGCAGTAGTCAGGAGCATGCCCCTGCACTCCAGTCTGGGTGACAGAGTGAGACTCTCACTCAAAAAAAAAAAAAAAAATGAAGACTTAATAGAAGATGCTACCCCAGACAGATTTAGAGGAAACATCACTGCTGCCGCAATGTATTTTTACTTACTCTGGCTGTTGCTTCCTTATCCACCTTTAGGAATGCTCCAAATACTACTCTCAAAACCTCAAGCCCAGGGTCGTGGCTCAAGTTGGTAATCCCAACACTTAGGGAGATCAAGGTGAGGGGATTGCCTGAGCCCACAGGTTTGAGAAAAGCCTGGGCAACTTGGTGAAACCTCACCTCTACAATAAATAAAAAAATTAGCCAGGCATGGTAACATGCACCTGTAGTTCCAGCTACTTGGAAAGCTGCGGCGGAAGGATTGCTGGAGCCTAGCAGGTCAACACTGGAGTGACCATAAGTGTGCCACTGCTCTCCAGCCTGGGCGATGAAGTGAGACTCTAACTCAAAAACAAAAAACAAAAAAGACCTCAATCCATCATCTCTATTATTTTCAGATGCTCCAACATTTTTTAGCTCAAGATCATCCAATGAATAACCTTTCAATTTGCTTACTTCAACCTCAAAATGTGTTATTATTTTCATCTATCTTCTCCTTTTCATCTTATTTTCTTAAAAACATTATTTTTTTCTTTAGACATTTTTTCATTTTCCCTGTGCCCTTGCTTCCCTCCGTTTTTGCTCTAGCTTCATCTATCTACTTCTCTCCTAGTTTCTTCTCCTTCAGTTGCAATTCTCTTAAATCTTTTCTTTTAAATGTATTTTCTTTCCCTCTTTTATATCAGATACTTTTGAAAAGTAGTTTGCATCATCTTTCATTACTCTTTACTCCTCAGCTCCTGTCTTCTGCCTCCAACTTTCACTGAAACTGATATCTTTCAGAATCAGTACCCTAATGCACTCTAGGAACCTGTGTCTCTATACATCCCTGGATCTGATGCCAGATGTAACACCACTCTGCAAACCAACCAGCCAGTGTCCTTGTGCTCACGTAAAGATAACTTTCCCCATCAAAGTCAATCCCCAAAGATATATAAGAACATAAAAAATTAAGGAAACATGACACCACCAAAGAAAAACAACAAATTTCCAGTAAACAATCCCAAAGAAAAGGAGATTTGAGAATTGCATGACAAGGAATTAAAAAACAATATTGTTTTCAAATTCTCAGTGCCAGCCTGGGCAACATAGTGAGACCTCTACTCTAAAAATTAACCAAGTAGTTCCGGCTACTTGGGAGTTTAAAGCAGAAGGCTGACCTGAGCCCAGGGTGTCAAGGCTGTCGTGAGCCATGATCATGCCACTACCCTCCAGCTTGGATGACAGAATGAGACCCCAAATAAAAAAAAAAAAAAATCTCAGCAATTTACAACAGAACACAGAGTGACAATTCAACAAAATCAGGAAATCCATACATTAACAAATTTGGAAGCTCAAAAAAGATTTTTTAAAAAACATTAAAAAGAATCCAACAGAAATTCTGGAGCTGGAGAATACAATAAATGAAATATAAAGTGTAATACAGAACATGAACAATTGATGTGATCAAGTAGGAAAAATAATCAGCAAATTCAAGACAGGTCATTTGAAATTATCCCGTCAGAGGAGAAAAGAGAAAAAAATATTTTAAAAATTAAGACTATATGATTTATGGGACACCATCATGCAAACCAATATATTCATTATAGTTGTTCAAGAAGTTAAGACAAAAAAAGATAAAGAAATTTTATGTAAGAAATAATGACACAAAATTCATGAAATCAGGAAAAGAAAATGGACATCCAGATTCAAGAACTCAAAGGATTTTAAATACATCAAAAATAAAGAACTCTATGCCAAGACACATTATAATTTAATTGTCAAAAGTCAGAGAGAGAATTTTGAAAGAAGAAAGAGAAATGTAATTTGTCTCATATAAGGGAATTTCCATAAGACTTCCAGAGGATTTCTCAGGAGAAATCTTTCAGGTCAGGGGAGAATAGAATGCTATATTCAAAGTAATGAAAGAAAAAGCTACTAATTAAGGATACTATATCTGACAAAATTATCCTCCTAGATTAAATAAGAAATAGCCTTTCCCAAAAAACAAAACTGAGCTACTTTGTCATTACTAGGTATGCCTTGCAGTAATAGCTTAAGGGAGTTTCTCAAACTGAAACAAAAACATGCTAAACAGCAGTGCAAAAGCATGTGAAAGCATAAATCTCATTGGTGAGAGTAAATATATACACAGATACAGAATAATGAAACACTGTTATGATTGTGCACACATTACTTTTAACCCTAATATTAAACATACAAGATCAAAATTTGCTAGTGTACACACAATGTAAAAAGAAGTAAACAATGTAAAAGGAAGTAGACAATGTAAAAAGAAGTAAAAAATGTAAAAACAAGAACACAAAGTGTGAGGAGGGTGAGTAAAATTGTAGATATTTTGTATGTAATTAAAATTAAGTTGTTTTTAATTTTAAATTGATGGTTACAATTATAGGACATATTTTATGCAAGTCTTGAGAAAATCACAAAGAAAGAAACTACAATAGATATGCAAAAGGTAAAGAGGAAAAAATCAAAGTAAATTACTAAAAAATTACCACATTACAAAGAAAAACAACAAAGAGAAAAAGAGGGGCTAAACAACTATAAAACAGACAAAAGACAATTAGAAAAACAGCAATAGTATGAACTCACTTAATGATTACTTTAAATGTAAATGGATTAAATTCCCCAGTCAAAAGGCTAAATAAATAAGAAAACAAGATCCAGTAATATTCTGTCTATAAAATCATGAACTTTACAGCAACCTGGATGGACTCAGAGTCTATAATACTGAGTGATGTATCACAGAAACAAAGAACTAGGTGCTACATGTTCTCACTCATAAGCAGACCTTGAATAATTATCAAAATACCATAGGAAAAGGATTGGCAGTAGTGGGAATCTGCCAGTGGAGGGGGGCACACTTCATCAACAAGATGGCCTGCATAATGAACATTTGCATACCTAACCCTGAATTGTGCCCCACATCTTTAAAATTAAAAAATTAAAAACAAAAAAAAAATAAAAAATAAATATTATATTTATAAGAGACTCACTTTAGATTTCAGGACACAGGTAAGTGGAAAGACATCCTGTGCTCATGGATTAGAAGAATTAATATTGTTAAAGTGTTCATACTCCCAAAAGTTATTTAAATATTCCCATTCAATACAATTCCTGTGAAAATCCCAATGGCATTCTTTATAGGAAAAGAAAAAATTCTAAACTTCATATAGAACAACCAAAGACCCCAAATAGTCAACACGATCTTCAGCAAAAAGTACAACTCTGGAGGCATCATTCTACCTGACTTCAAAATATACTGTAAAGCTATAGTAATCAAAACATTATGTTTTACCATAAAACAGTGGCTCATTGAAACAGAATAGGAAGTCCACAAATAAGTCTATGCTTCTATGGTCAACTGATTTTTGACAAGGGTGTCAAAAATGCACAATAGAGAGAGTACAGTGTTTTCAATAATTGGTGCTGGGAAAACTACAGAAGAACACATTTGGACTCTCATATCCTAACAAAAATCAACTCGAAATAAATTAAAGACTTAAATCTAAGACCTAAAACCATAAAACTACTGCAAGAAAACATAGGGAAAAATTTGATTGATATCTGAACAACAGTTTTTAATATATAATATCAAAAGCAGAAGCAATAAAGGCAAAAGTAGACAAGTAGGATTTTATCAAACCACACAAAGCTCTGCATAACCAATTAACAGAGTAAAAAGGCAACCTACAGAATGGGAGAAAATATTTTCAAACTAGATATCTGATAAGGAGCTAAAATTTAGAGTATGTAAGTAGCTAATACAACCCAATAGCAAAACAAGAAACAACAACAAAAAACCTCAAGTAATTTAAAAATAGGCAAAGAAGACTTCCAGTTTATGATTCCTCATATAAGGACCTTGAAAATTGTCACTCTTTCATAACAAAAAGCAAAAAAAGTTGAACAGGCTGAAAAAATTAACAACTCTTCTTTAATCCCCAAGGGAGGTAAGGACACATAGTAAACCACTGCTCCTAAGATTGGAGAGGCAAATAGGTGGGTGAATACCAGGAGTCTCAGTTTACCAGAGCAGAGACTCTTAAATGGAAACCACTTAAAGATCCTGCATCGAAGTCAGAATACCAGAACTGCAATTGATGAATTGCTGCGGGCTCAGTGTGAACAACTCTGAGAGTTTAAACCTCCAAAGGAACCCAGCCAAAAAGGGACACCACACTTTGCTGAGTTTTACCTTCAGAAGCTCAACCAGGTTCTCACAGTAAATACGAAGCAACATCTCCTCATGCTTCTGGCAGTGGGAGGAAAGAATAAACCATTTCCAAAAGCCTAACCTATTAAAGCTGTATCAGAGCCTAGCTGAACGGAGGGAAGAGAAACACCTAATTCTAGGCAGCTCTAGTCATTTTGTCCTGCCTAAGGGGTGTGGGAGAAAAAACTGATAAGTGCTTGTGAAGTTCACAGTCCAGGGTTTAAAAGACTGTGTGGCCTAAGAGTAGAACTAGCCAACATTTCCCTTCCCTTCCCTCAACACTTTACCAATTCATCACTAAAGGCATATTTATACCAGTTCCTTTTACCCAGTACATCACATCTGACTACCAAAAAAAAAAAAAATTACAAGGCATACTAAAAGACAATTAGAAGGGTCAGAGTATGCATCAGAACAGAACAGAACAAATATTTGAATTATCAGACCAGAAATTTAAAACAACAGTGAATAATATGCTAAGGATTCTGGACCACCATGGAGCAACAGACAGAGCCTCTCTCACCAAGTAAGGAAGAGAGCAGAGACCCAGCCAACAATAAATGCAGGCACCCTGAAGGATTTTGGATGAGTGACACACCCTGCACCCAGAAAAGGTCTCTTTGAACACATAGAGACCAGAAAGTGATGGCAGACACTGGAATCTTGGCACCCCATCTCCCACCTTGCACCAGGCTCACATAGGAACTGAAGCTCTGTCCTTTTTTAGGACAGAGGGTGAGTGATCCTGACATGTTCTGGGTCAGTTTCCACCCCTCCCAGCCTCACATGAGTCTTTGGTCCCACATGGGGGGAGTTCTGGTTAGGGCACAGTGGCATCAACCAAAACCCAAGTGAAATGGGAAACAAACCTGTGCTCAGACAGTCCTCAAGAGCATGACTTCTGCCAGCAGAGCCCAGTGGCTGGCTCCCCGGCCAGGAAAGCTCACCTGCAGATTAAACTCAGTTGGCACCCACCACCAACATCTGGCAGCCAACCCCTGCCCCAGATCAGGAAGGATCACCTGCTAGCCCCATGCGCCCACAGGGCAGATCCCCCCTCCTTGCCCCTCCCCCTCCTCACTTCATGGCAGGGAACTCGCTGTCTTTCAAGTGCAGAGTGCAGGCTTGACTGGGAAGGGAGTGACACGAAAGACACTTGAAGGCTATCCAGGTGAAAAGGTTTCTGGACTGCGAACCACAAACAACAGACAGGGTGCCCATTCCCCCACCCATCCCCCAGACTCTGTTTCAGGACTTGCAACAGAGTCTGAAAAAAATCCAGTTGGACTAACTGTGGGGGGAAAATCTGCAGCAAAGAGGCCTTCACAGGGTGGAGCACAGGGCAGAAGTGAGTACCCCATGCTTTCTCCCACTTAGTGATCTATATTGAATGATAGAAAGGGCCCTGGAACAGAGGGATATTGACTGACTTCAGAACAACAAAGCCAAAGAGGAAAGATAGAGAAGGAAGAGTGGCTTTTCACAAGTGAGGAAGAATCAATGAAAAAAGCAAAGGGAGTCTTCAGAATCTTAAAGAGACAGCACCCAAAAAAGCAGCTATCAGAGCACAAGCAGTGGAAGCCCCCCAGAACGAGCTGCCCCAGATGACAGTCACAGGACTGAGAGATTGGATGGCTAAAACAAATAAAGAGAATCACAAGAAACTAGAAGTGAAACTCACCAAAGTTGTACAGGAAGTAATAGCAGAACTGGCCAATTTCAGAACAAGCCATTCTGAACTAATGGAAATGAAGAACTTTATCATGGAATTTTAAAACATAATAAAAAGCACAGGAAGCAGGATCAATCAGGCAGAGGAAAGAATCTCAGAACTTGAAGATCAAAATACTTGCCCAGTCTGTCAAAAACATAGAAAAAAGGATCAAAAAGAATAAGTAAAGCCTCCAAGGGAAGTGAGAGACTATGTCAAGAAGCCAAATCTACACCTGATTGATATTTCTAAAGCAGAAAGGGAAACTGAGAACACTATGGAATAAGCATTCCATGAAGTCATTCAAAAAAACTTCCCACATCTTGCTAGACAGGCAGCCATTGAAACTCAAGAGATTCAGAGAACCCCTGAATGATATCACATGAGAACACCATGCCCAACACATAGTAATCTGCCTCCACAAAGTAAGCACAAAAGAAAAAATCTTAAAGGGAGTAAGAAAGATAGATCAGATCACCTACTGGGAAAGACCCATCAGAATTGCTCCAGACTTACCTGCAGAGACATTTCAAGCCAGAAGGGACTACAATCTCATTTTTAACATTCTCAAGGATAAGCAATTCCAGCTTAGAATTTTCCACCCTGCTACATCAGTAACAGAGAATGAAAATTCTTCCCAGATATCCAATGCCTAAGACAATATTCTACCTCCACGCCAGCCCTTCAGGAGGCACTTAAAAAGATGTTGAACACAGAAACAAAAGAATGGTCAGACCCATCACAAAGTGCAGGCAAGCACAGAGTTAACAGAGCATACAGAACAATCACAAAAATGAATATACACACATATATAAATACAAAAGTAAAAAGGAAGCAAAGCAACCTGCTAAGAACCCTATGAAAGGGATACACTCTCACATTTCAATAATCAATTTCAATGCAAATGGTCAGTATGTGTCACTGAAGAGGCATAGAGTGGCAAACTGGGGATAAAGAAGCATGATTCAACATGCCAGTGCCTCCAAGAAACTAATCTCACTGCAAAGGACACCCACAGGCTCAAAGTTAAAAGCTGGAAAATGATCTTCCAGGCCACTGGAAAACAGAAAAGAGCGGGGATAACAATTCTGATATCAGACAAAGCAGACTTCAAAGCATCAAAAGTTAAAAAGGACATGGAAGGATACTACATAATGATGAAAGGTGCAATCCACCAGCAAGAAATATGATCTTAAACATATGTGCACACAAAAAAGGAGCACCAGGTTTTATAAAAACAACTAAGTAACCTAAGAGAAAACATTGACACTCACACAATCATAGTTGGAGACCTAAATACCCCACTAATGCCTTGGGTAGGATGGACATATTGATTCTTGCAAACCATGAACATGCAATGTTTTCCCTTTTGTTTGTGTTATTCTTGATTTCTTTGAGCAGTATTTTGTAGTTCTCATTGTAAAGGTGTTTCACTTTTATAGTTAGATGGATGCCAAGGTATTTCTTTTCTTTTCTCTTTATTTATTTATTTTTTTGTATGTGGTTATTGTGAATGGGATCGTGTGATTTTTAATTTTTTTACTTGGTTATTTGCCTGCTTGTTGCAATTGTCTTTTGCACATTGATTTTGTTACCTGAAACTTTACTAAAGTTGTTTATCAGCACAAGGAGGTTTTTGACAGACTCCCTAGGGTTTTCAAGGCATAGAATCATATCGTCTGCAAAGTGGGATAGCTTAACTTTTTTTTGTTTATTTGGATCCCTGTGTTTCCTTCTCTTGTCTGATTATTCTGGCTAGGACTTCCAGCAGAATAGGAGGGGTGAGAATGGGCATCCTTGTCTTTTTCCAGTTCTCAGGAGGAATGCTTTCAGCTTATGCCCATTGAGCAAAATATTGGCTGCAGGTTTATCATAGATGGCTCTTACTGTTTTGAGGAATGTTTCTACTATGCCTAGGTGCTCAAGGGTTTTTATCAAGAATCATTGCTAGATTTTGTCAACTGCTTTTTCTGCATCTAATGAAAGAATCGTGTGGTTCTTGGTTTTACATCTATTAATGTTCAGAATTACATTTATGGTCTTTCAAATGTTGAACCAGCTCTGCATCCTAGGAGTGAAGTCCACCTGGTCATGGTGTATGTTCCTTGAGATGTGTTGTGGTTTGCTAGAATCTAGTTGAGAATTTTGGCATCTATGTTCATCAAAGATATTGGTCTGTAATTCTCTTTCCTTGTTGGGTCTTTGCTAGGTTTGGATATCAGTATAATGTTAGCTTCATAAAATGTGTTGGGGAGAATTCCATCATTCTTGATTGCCTGGAATAATTTCAATAAGATTGGTATCAGCTCCTCTTTGTATATTTTGTAGAATTCAGCTGGGAAGCCATCTGGACCAGAGCTTTTTTTGGCAGGGAGATTTCTTATGACTGAGTCATTTTCCTGGATTATTACTGGTCTGTTTAGAGTTTCAATTTCTTCTTGTTTCAACCTTGGGAGGTTGTGTAATGCCAGAAAATTATGTTTCCTTTAGGGTTTCTAGTTTATTTGCATACAGATGTTCATTGTAATCTCTGGTAATCTTTTAAATTTTTTCAGGGCCAGTTGTGACATTGCCGTTTTTATGTCTTTCTGTCTCTCTCTCTATATATATATATTTTTTTTAGTCCATTTGGCCAGTGGTCCATCAAACTTATTTATTATTTTGAAGAAGCAGCTTTTGTCTTGTTGATCCTTTCTGTTATATTGTTGTTTTCTATATCCTGCAGTTGTGACTTTATCTTACTGATCTGAGTTTTTGTACTGAAATTAGGATTCAGATGATCTTGGCTTTCTAGCTCCCTTAGGTGTGACGTTAGGCTATTTACTTATGATCTATTTTCCTGGTATGTGCGTGCAATGCTATGGATTTTCCTCCTAACACTGATTTCGTGACATCCCAGAAATTTTGATAAGATGTGTCTTTATTTTTGTTTGTTTACAGGAATCTTTTCTTGATTTCTGTGTTGATTTCTGTGTTGACTCAGAAGTCATTCAGCAGTATGTTGTTTAGTGTCCATGTATTTGTGTGTTTTAGGAGGATCATGTTGGTGGCAATATTTGTTTTTATTCCACTGTGATCTGAGAAGATGTATGGTATTATTTTGATCTTTTGAAATTTGTTTATGCTAGATTCATGTCTGAGAATGTAATCAATCTTAGAGTATGTTCCATGTGCTGATAAGTAGAATGTATACTCTGTGGTTGTTATGTGGAGTGTTCTGTAGATGTTTATTAAATCCATTTTATCAAGTTCCAGTTAAGGGTCTGGGTCTCCTTGTTGGTTTTTTGCTCAATGATCTGTCTAATCTGTTAATCTACATATTCAATGCAATACCTATCATTTTATCAACATCATTTTTTTCAGATCTGGAAGTAACAATACAGAAATTCATATGGAAACAGAAAAGAGCATGAATCTCCAAAACAATCCTCAGCAAAAGGAACAAAGCAGGAGGTATCACACTTTCAGATTTTTAATTTTATTACAAAGCTACAATAATCAAGACAGCATGGTATTGCACAGGAGTAGGCACATAGACCAATAGAACAGGACAGAGATTCAAGAAGTAAAAACATAGTCTCTCAACCACTCATCTTTTACAAAGCCACCAATAACAATCACTGGAGAAAGGAGACTATATTTAGCAATCGATGCTGGGAAAACTGGCTAACCACATGTAGAGGAATGAAACTGGACCCCTACCTATCACCACATATAATATCTACTCAAAATGGATCAAAGACCTAAATATGAAACCTCAAACTATAAGAATCCTAGAAGAAAATGTAGGAAACACCCTGCTGAACATCAGAGTCGGCAATGAATTCATGACCACGTCTCCAAAAGCAAATGCTACAAAAGCTAAGATAGACAGGTGGGACCTCATCAAACTGAAAGGCTTTTATACAGCAAAAGAAACCATCAAGAGAGTAAAGAGACAATCCACAGAAGGAAGAGATATTTGCAAATTGTGCATCTGACAAAGGCCTAACACCCAGGATCTACAAGAAAATCAAATGAAGTGAAAGGAAAAAAACAAACAACCCCATTAAAAAGTAAGCAAAAGATATGAATAGACACTTCTAAAAAGATGACATACAAGCAGCCAATAGACACATAAAAAACTGCTCAGCCTTACTAATCATCAGAGAGATGCAAATCAAAACTACAATGAGATTCCACCTAACTCTAGTAAGAATGGCTATCATTATCAAGTCAAATAACAGGTGCTGGTGCAGCTACAGAGAAAAAGGAATGCTTCTCTACTATTGGTGGGAATGTAAGCTAGTTCAACCTCTATGGAAAGCAGTGTGGCAATTCCTAAAAGAAATAAAATTGACCTTCCATGCAATCCAGGAATCCCTTCCTGGGGAATATACCCAAAGGAACATAAATCACTCCACCGAAAAAACACCTGCACATGCATATTTATTGCCACACTATTTACTACAGCAAAAACATGGAACCAACTCTGCTGCTTATCAAAAGTGGAATGGAAAAAAGAAAATGTGATACATATACACAATGGAGTATTACACAGCTATAAAGTAGAACAAAATCATGACCTTTATAGCAACTTGAATGCAGTTGGAGACCATCATACTAAGTGAACTACTGTGGAAACAAAGAACTGAATACCACTTGTTCTCAATCATAAGTGCGCCCTGATCACTAGTCACATTAGTGGGAACAGCAGTCATTCTGCGCTGCTAGAGGATAAAGGAAGGGACGGGGGTGGTGGGCATGTAACAACACAAAGGGTACCTAGTTTACTACCAGGGATAGTGAGGGTCACCTAGAAGCCCAAACTTCACTTGTATGCTGCCTACTTATGTAGTAAATCCTCATTTGTTCTCCACAACTCTATAATAAATAAATAAATATAAAATGCAAAGGGCTCTAATGGAAAAAGTAGACAAAATGATAGGACAGATGGGAAATGTAAGCTGAAAGATAGAAATTCTAAGAGAACTAAAAAAAATACAAGAGATCAGAAACACTGTAACAGAAATAAGTAATGACTTCAGTTGGCTTATTAGTAGACTGGACATGGCTGAGGAAGGAATCCCTGAGTCTGAGACATGAATAGAAAATTCCAAAACTAAAAGCAATAAGAACAAAGACTTTTTTAAAAAAAGAACAGAATGTCAAAGGACTGTGGCACTATTACAAAAGGTGTAATAGGCATGAAATAAAAATACTAAAAGGATAAAACAGAGAGAGAGAAAAAAATTATAAAACAATAATGACTGAATACTGAATTTTCCCAAAGTTGTCAGACACCAACAATGAATCCAAAAAGCTCATAGTACCGCAAGCAAGATAAATGGAAACACACACACACACACACACACACACTTATGCATATCATATTTAAAACAAAAATCAAAGAGAAAATTCCTGAAAGAAGATAGAGGGAAAAAAGACCTTACTTGTAGAGAAAAAAAGGTAAGAATTATGTACAACCTCTCCTCAGATATCATGCAAGCAAAAAAAGAGAGTAAAGAAAATATGTAATGGGTCAAAAAGGAAAACCCCACTAAACTATTATTCTGTACCCTATGAAATTATCTGTCAAAAGTGAATGAGAAATGGACTTTCTAGGATAAAATTGAAGGAATATCTTACCAGTAGACCTGTCTTGCAAGAAATTTTAAAAGAAGTTATTTAGAAAGAAGCATGATTACATAAGTCAGAAACTGAGATCTTCATGAAGAAAGAAAAAACATCAAAGAAGGAATAGCTGAAGGTAAAATAAAGAAGGAAAGAACATCAAAGAAGGAGTAACTGAAGGTAAAATAAAACTTTTATCTTTTTTATTCTTAATTGCTCTAACAGATACAGTTCATTTAAAATAATAATTGTAACAATGTATATATATTCTTATATATACTTATTTAAAAGTGGAATGAATGATAACAGTAATACAAGGGATGGTAGGAAGGAATTAGAAAATTTTTTTTATTATAAGGTACTCACACTACCTCTGAAGTGGTATAGTGTTATTTGAAATCAAATTTGAATTAGTTGTGAATGTCTATTGCAAACACTAAGGCAACCACTAAAAGAATAAAAAAAAAGTATAAATAATATGCTAAGAAAGTAGAGAAAATTGAATCACGTAAAATGCTTAATTAAAACCATAAAATGCAGAAAAAGAGTAGAAAACAAAAATAGTTACAAAGAACAGGAACAACAAATAAAAAAGAGTAACAAATATGACAGATATTATTCAAACTATATCAATAATTACTTTGAATGCCAATGGACTAAATGCACCAATTAAAAGACCAAGATTTTTATAGTGACTCAAAAGACAAAGCCCAGACTTATGTTGTCTATAAGAAACTCACTTTAAATATAAAGACACACCATGTAGCAAACACGCATGTGTACCCCTGAATCTAAAATTAAAATAAATAAATATAAAGACCAAACAGATTAAAAGTAATTGGGTACACAAAAAGATACCTTGCTAACACTAATCAAAAGAAAGCATGGGTAGCTATATTAATTTCAGACAGAGAAGACAGTGGACTTCAATGCTAAAAAATGTCACCAGGGATAAGGAAGAACGTTACATAATGAAAAAAGGGGTCAATTTTCCAAGAAGACATAAAAATTCTTCATGTGTATGCACCTTACAACAATGTGCCAAACTACTTGAGGCAAAAACTGATAAAACTGTTAGAAGAAATAGACCCACTATTATAGTTTGAAACTTCAACCCCCTTAATCAGAAATAGGCTAATAGAGCAGGCAGAAAATCAGTAAGGGCATAGTTGAACTCAATGACACCATCAAATAACAGGATATAATTGGCATCTATAGACTACTTTATCCAACAACAGCAGAATATACATTCCTATCAAACTTACATGGAGCATTCACCAAGAATATGCTCATATTCTGTATCATAAGACTCATCTTAACACATTTAAAAATATAGAAATCATACAATATTTGCTCTCAGACCACAATGGAATGAAACTAGAAAGCAATGACAAAGAAAAGAAAAATCCCAAAATACACAGAAATTAAGCAACACACTTCTAAAGGACACATGAGTTAATGAAGAGATATCAATAAAAAGTTTAAAGCATTTTAAATTAAATGAGTATACAACTTATCAAAATATGTGGTATGCAGTAAAATCAGTGCTTAGAGAAAAATTTATAGTATTGAATGCATATGTTAGGTAAAAAGAACAATATAAAATTAATAATCTAGGTTTCCATTTTAGGAAACTAGAAAAAACAGCAATCTAATCCAGAATATGCAGAAGAAAAGAATTAAATAAAAATTAAAGTAGAAAGCAATGAAATTGGAGTCAAGAATATATAGAAAAAACAATGAAAACAAAAGCTGATTCCTTGAAAACATCAGTAAAATTAGTAAGACTTTACCCAAGTTAACTAAGAAAAAAAGAGGACACAAAGTACTAACATCAGAATTCAAAAAGAAAACATCACTATGACCCCCATGGACATTAAAATGATAATAAAGAAATGTTATCAGAAACTCTATGCCTACAAATTTCATAACCTAGATGAAATGGAATAATTTTTTGAAAGACACAATTTGCAAAATTTCATACAGGAAGAAATGGACAAACTTAATAGGCCTATATCTATTAAAAGATATTGAATCATTAATTATTAATCTTCCAAAACAGAAAGTGCCAGGTCCAGGTGGATTCACCAGTGAATTTGATCACAAATTTAAAGAAGAAATTAAAACAATTTTCTAAATATCTCTCAGAAAATAGAAGCATAGGGATACTTCTCAACTCTCAGAACAGCAATAAATTACTTAATATTAAAACTAGACCATGACATTAAAATAAAACTATAGACCAGTATCTCTCATGAACATAGATGCAAAGATCATCAACAAAATATTAACAGATAATTAAACAACATATAACAATAATTATAAACCAAAACTAAGTAAAATTTAACCCAGGTATGCAAGGCTGGTTCAATTTTCCAAAATCAATTAACATTATAATCTTTCATATCAGCAAACTTCATATTAATAAATGTAGAAAAAAATCTGACAAAATACAACATCCATTTATAGTAAAAACACTCAGCACACTGGGAATAGAGGGGAACTTTCCCAATTTGATCAAGAATATCTACCAAAAACCTGCATCTAAAAATCACACTTAATGATGAAAAACTAGTAGCTTTTACATTAAAATCATAAACAGGGCAAGGATGTCTCCTCTCACCATTCCTTTTCAACATCATACTAGAAATCCTGGCTAATACAATAATATAAGAAAAGGAAATAAAAAGTATATGTACGGGATAGAAAATTCACAATTGACATGATTGTTTATATAGAAAATCTGAAAAACTTTCTGGAACTAACAAGCAATTTTTGCAAGATTCCAAGATACAAGGTTAGTATCTAAAAAGTTAATAACATTTTTATATACTAGCAACAAACAAGCAAAATTTAAAATTTAAAACAGAATACCATTAGAGGAAAGATATTCTTCTCAATGAATAATGGAGGAAGAACTAGACACATATGGAAAAAATAAACCTAAACACAGACTTAATGCCCTACACAAAAACTGACTCAAAATGTATTACAGACCTAAATGAAAAATGCAAAACTATAAAACTTCCAGAAAATAATGGAAAAAACCTAGATGACCTTGTGCCTGGCAATAACTTTTTAGATACAACCAAAAAGTCCAGATCTAAGAAAAAAAAAACTGATAAACTAAGCTTCATTAAAACTAAATTTTCTCTGAGAATGTCAAGAAAATAAGAATACAAGCCACAGACTGGGAGAAAATATCTGCAAAAGACATATCTGATAAAGGACTATATCCAAAAATACATAAATAGTTATTAAGATTCAATAATAAAACAATCTAATTTAAAAATTGACCAAAGACCTTAACTTATGTCTCATCAAAACAAATATTCAGATGAAAATAGGCATATGAAAAAATGCTCCACATCATATATCACCAAGGAAATGCAAGTTTAACAAAAATGAGTTATCACTACACAGCTATTAGAATTACCAAAATCCAGAACACTGACAATATTGAAAGCTGACAAGAATGTGGAGCAATAATGAAACATGCTCTTATCATATGATCCAGCAGTTGCACTCTTTGGTTTCTACCCAAAGTGGTTGAAGACCTATGTCCACACAAAAATCTGCCCATAGATGTTTATAGCAACTTTATTTATAATCGCCAAAACTTGGAAGCAATCAAGATGTCCTTCAGTAGATGAATTTATAAATAAAATGTGGTACATCTAGACAATGAAATATTATTCAGCACCAAAAAGAATGAGCTATCAGGCAATGAAAAACACAGAGGAATCTTAAATGCACATCACTAAGCTGCCTATCTGAAAAGGATTACATACTGTACAATTTCCACTATATATTCTGGGAAAATCAAAACTAAAAAGACAGTCAAGAAATCAGTGAATAGGTGGAACTTAGAGAATTTCCAGGGCAGTGAAAATACTCTGTATGATACTGAAATGTTAAATACATGCAATTATACATTTGTCCAAATCCATAATTTACACCAACAGGGAGCCCTAATGTAAACTGTGGATTGGAGTGATAATGCTGTGTCAGTGTAGGTTCATCAGCTGTAAGAAACGTACCTCTTTTTTGGGGTTATGTCGATAATAGGGAAGACTATTCAGGGGACAGGAGGTATAAGGGAAGTCTCTGTACCTTCCTCTCAATTTTTCTGTGAACCTAAAACTACTCTAAAAAATTATGTTTTAGAAAAAAGAGAAAAAGATCTGAATAGACATTTCTCAAAAAAAGAAATACTAATGGTCAATAGGTGTATGAAAAGATGCTCAACATCACTCATCATCAGGGAAATGCAAAACAAAATCCCAAGGACGTATCAACTCACATCTGTTAGAATGGCTATATTCAAAAGTACGAAACATAATAAGTGTTGGTGAGAATGTAGAGATATATTCCTCTCTTGTTGAGAATGTAAATTGGACAGTCATTCAGGAAAGCAGCATAAGGATCTCTCAAAAAGTTGAAATTAGAACTACCTTGTGATCCAGCAATCCCACTTTTGGGTATATGTCTAAAGGAAATAAAATCAATATCTCAAAGAGATAACTGCACTCCTGTGTGCACTACAGCATTATTCAGAATAGTGTGATAAGAAAAAAATGTAAAAAGTATCAAGAATAAATGGATAAAGAAAATATGGCATATATATATACATATATAGTAATTTTGTGTTATGTGAAGTGATAGATATGTTAATTTGCTTGATAGAGGTAATGATTTCGCAATGTATACATATACGAAACATACCAATTTATAAACCTTAAAAATATTTCAAATAGATTATATTATGTAAACTTCACACCAATCCTGAGAGTGTGATAATTACATTTTCATTTCACAAACAAGAAAACAGAGGCTTGAGGAAAACAACAGCAAAGTTAATAAAAACAAAAAGACTCAAATCCACATAGGTAGTAAATGGCAGAGCTAGGAACTTTACCCATTACATTAAACAACAATATTTAAGTGGCTATGAAGTCTGGGCACTGTTCTAAAATACTGAGAATACAATGAAGTCGATGTCATACCAGCTTTCTGCTATCGTGGAAGAGACAGACATTAATCAAATAATCACAAAATCCAATGTATAGTTTTAAACTCTGATAAGTAAAGAGGCAGAGCAGACCCACCAAATATACAACATTTCAACCTCACTTAGTCTAGGATGTCAGAAAAAGCTCATTCTCCAAGGACAAATTGCTTCTGCTGCAATACAAACAAAGAGTTGGGGGTAACAGGGGAGAGAACGTGAGTGGTGATAAAGACAACAGAAGTGGACAGTTTTTAGATATTTAGGAAGCAAAATCATATAATTTTCTGGTGAGTGAATTAGGACTGAGGGAGAAGAAGCTGTGGAAAATGACCCTAGCTTTTTGGCTAATCCTGCTAGGCTGCTGTCATTCATTGACAGCAAGATAGTAGGTGGGGCTTAGGTGGGGAGGTAGAGAGAAATCATGTGTTTGACTTTAAATATGGTGAACACAAGATGCTTCTGAATCACTCTACTGGAGAAGTTGAGTGGGGAATTGCAAAGGAGGCCTTAACTGATATAAATGTGTAAGTCATCAACATACAGATGATGAAATTGAAGCCAGGAGGACAATACAGTTGTTTAAGAAGACACCAAGGAGCAAGAAAACGATCTATGAGGGAGTTTAATGAGCTCCAATTTGACATGGACAGGAAGAGGAGAAAAAGTCTGCAAAGAAGATCAAAAAGAGTGTGTTGTATCATTAAAAACAAAAAGGAGATTATTTCAAGAATATAGAATTCTTCTGATGTCAAGTAAAATTATAGTTGAAAAACATCTTTTGGATTTAGCAGTTTAGACACCATTGGTGACCTGTAGCAAGACTCTTCTGGTAGATAAAGATGATCCAAGCCAGATCAAAAGGACTAATCAAGGAATGGAAATTAATATTATAGGTTACTTTTTTGAGCAATGTGCCTGAGAAGGAAAGATGGCAGCAGGCTGTAACTGGAGAGGATACCCAACAGAAATAGCCATAATCCCAATCACTTCACCATGTCACGTCCCTTTCTAAAGCAATGAAGCGACTTCACTTTGTATTGGTTGTCTTTTCTTCCTCTTCCAGCTAATTAACAATAAAACCTGGTAGTCTTTGAATAGCCAACCCATAGGGTTTAAGCCATAGACTAACATGTAATAAAGCCTCACTTATTATTTGTTAAAAGACCGATGGAAGGAAAAAAGAGAAAGGGAGGGAGGAAGGGAGGGAAAAAGGAAGGAAGGAAAGAAGAAAGAGAAGGAGGGAAAGGGGAGGGAAGGAAGGAAGAAAAAAGAAAGAAGGGAGAAAGGGAAGGAGAAAAGAAAGGAAGGGGAAAGGAAGGAAGGAGGAAGAAAGAAAGGGTGAAGGAAGGAAAGAAGGAGGGAGGGAGAGAGAGAAGGAGGGAGGGAACAGAAAAAGAGAGGGAGGGAAGAAGTAATGAGGGAGGGAAGAGGAGAAGGGAGACATAAGAGCTGTGTACATGAATCTCTTTATTCTGGAGGATGAGAAAAAGGTTAGACGGTCAAAAATTTAGGCAACTAACTGTGTAAAATGTCACCACTGCACACTCTTTGCTAGTTTCCTCTCTCTAATGAGAAGAAAATCTCTCTCTCTCTCTCTCTCTCAGAAAAAAAACCAAATTAATTATTTTATGAATAACTACTTTTATGATCATAAAGTATAAAGCAAATTTTGCAAAACCAATTTGTGGTGGGCCAGCATGTTAAAAAAATACTTATGGCAGTAAGAAAGAATTTTGTGTTGAAGCCAAATTCTTGTAAAGATGCTAGGTGTCTGTGTACAAGGCAATTTATATCTGTTACCAAGACACAGCACTATCATTACGGTCCTGGAGGACTGGATTTCTGTACTTAATGACACTTCTCCGCTCCCTGAGGCTTTTCCCTGCGCACCTGTTTCCAAATCTTATTTGAATAACAGATCATCATCTGTGTATGGGGAGAGTTGAGTCACTCTGAAAGATCTTGCTTGAGTATGCTTGCCTGGTTTTGAAAAACTGTACCCTTTATTTCACTGTTCCATAAAATATGAGCCTTTGTACAAAAATAAAAGCATAAAACAACTACATTTTATATTTTTGGCTCTGTCACTCTGAGCCCAATCATCATACTTTTGTTTATACAAAGTCTATAAACTCTCTTTATATTACTTTGTTGATTTAGCTAAATCATAAATTATATTCTTTTTGTTTTAACAACACTTAAGTAAAGAAAACACTGTCCAATGGACGAAATTGTATTCACTGTTTGGCCAGATGACTTGGATCAGATTAAACTAATCTTAGGATATTTCAGTGTCTAACTTTTGGAGAAAGAAAAAAAGTCAGAATTATTGTCCCATAACTTTGTACGAACTGGTATGTTCCAGCCACGCTCCCTCCAGGAGGTTGATCTTGCTAAGTTGTCAATGTATACCTGGTCATTTATTGATTGCCCGAGGAAAATACAATGCAAATGAGCTATCCATTTTTTTCTGTTTTAAGCAGCTAATAGCAATTGGAATAGAGTGAGAAGGCACTTGGTTTAGTGAGTGAATTCAAAAGAAACCCACCTGCTCACCTTCATCAGAGCCTATGACTTTAACATTCTGCCTCTGACTGCCTCATACTCTATTCCCAAACTCCCAAACTGTTCTTCATCTTTTCCTTTAAATCTCACCTCTTCTCTTACCTTCAGACTTTTAAACCCCCACAGATGTAACACTGGAAACCCCTTCTTCAAACCCGACGTTCATTTTGTTCACTAAATTAGCAATGCCTCATGGTTTCTTGGCTTCAGCAACACTGACCACTCTGGGCGAATGTCAGAGCCCATCATCCATGCCCAGGAATATTTACCTCCTCCGCCATACTGTGGATCTAGGTCTTTCCAAGCCTGGAGAACGGGGCCAGGTAGAAGCATAACCCCAGAGAAAGAGCCCTGGGCTCTGAGAGGATTTGCAATAGGTATGACCACAGATCCTAGCAGTGCAATCTCACCTTCCGCAGATGACCAAACGAGGTCTTCCAAGAAGAAAAGTAAAGCAAGCTTGTATCATGGCTGAAATCATCTTCTGAGGATGCTTCTGGTTTTCCAAGGGCCCTGGACATCTTCAGATTCATTGGGAGAACACTGCTAAGGAGGGTGTCAATCATTACATCATAAAATTGATTTTATTTTTTTAAATGTTCATTAAATTAAATAATTATTTGCTTCAGAGATAAGGTCTTACTACGTTGCCCAGGGTGATCTTGAACTCCGGGACTCAAGCAGTCCAATATGACTTGGAGAAGAAAAGAAGAAAGAAGGTCTGCCTCCAGCCCATATAATGACTGAGTACATGACTTTGCACTGTATTCAGACAGTGCATTTCTCAGAAACCCCCAGAGTTCTAGGTTGATTTGATTCACACGCTAGGAGAAATATGCATGCGGAAGACAGCCAGCCTTTTGCTGGAGTAAATCACCTTTCCCTCTAGCCTTACCAAAAACCCTATCAACTATTTGACTGCCCATTCCTTCCACACTAAGTATGGTCAAGTGAATGTAGAAGTTCAAGTCAAATATTGTCAGCTATGAGGCTCTTGAGTGCAACTTTAAAACCCATATTCAACTTTTTAATAATAATAATGATAGCTCACATAATTTATGTGTTGTGGATATTCTACAGAAACAGGAGGGTTCCCCACCCATCCAAAATGTGTTTCAGATGTCATGACTGATGGTGCCATACACACATCAAGAGGGTACCAAAAGGTTACTCACTCACATCATAAAGCTTTCTGGGGAGAGTAGAAAGCCTCCCAAGTGGGTCTGAAAATGTTTTCAGAGAGCAACAAAAGACATTGTCTTGTGGCTTTTATTCTGGCTAGTGGGTAGAACGAGACAAGTTTCAGGAGCCCATGTAGTTTGAATTGCCCATTAACTCTAATGAGTAACCACTGGGGCTTTCTTATCACCTTGCTCAGATTGAATGGGGGAGGGGAAAACAGGGAGGATTGAAGCTTAAAAGCTATCAGCGGTCACATATTGAAAATAGGTTTAGACTTTATTGCACTGTGGCAAATCCTATGCTAAAGACTTTACATGTATGATCTCATTGGAGTCTCTCCTCAACCCTGTGGAGCAGTTTATTAGCCCCATTTCTCAATGAAGGAAGTTGATGCCCAGAGAGGGACAGAGACTCAAGGTCAAACAGCTATTTCATGCAGGGATAGAACTTTGACACATGTCTGTCTAATAACAAAGCCCATGCTTTGAATTTTGGCTTTAATCACACAATCAGGACCACCTAATACAGCCTGACAAACAGTGAACTGATAAAATTCACAGTGAGACACCCTCTGGTCAGACAATCAATTATCTTTTATATGCACTGGGTATAGCAATCATGTTTTTAGTAACAAGCTTGGCAGGGTAGGGTCTAGAGCTTGGACGAAGAGTTCTCATGGTAAAGCAAAAACACATCAGACATTGGAGTCAGAGAGATCGTTATTAAACTCTGTCTTCTTCCTCTGAGGGAGTTCAGAAAAGTTATTTACCTTCTCTGAGTTTAATATTCTAATAATATTTACCTTGAAAGGTCTTTATAAGGATTTTAGGAAAACGGATGTCAGGTACCTAGTAAATAATAGATGCTTACTGAAGTAACTATCATTATTCTTATTTCTATGTGCCTAAAATGGAGTACTTTTAATATAGCTCACTAATTGGCATATAAAGCAACTTTAGAACCTGGAAGCTTCTGCCATCTCTTCCCCTGGCCTTTGTTGAACTTGAGACTTAAGAGTAGACTGAAAGTTTGTTTGCCTACGCATCCACATTAGAATTTCCTATTTCCAGATTAATCTCTGCAACAATCAAATGCTAGGAAACTGGCATTAGGTAGGTGCAAAAAGCCACAAGTAAGGCCTTCAAGAGCTTGAAGTGAGCTGTGATTTATGCTTCTGCTGGGAGGGGACCCTGAAAATGTCTCTCCTAATCTAATCTAATTCTAATCTGTCCTAGTCTAGTTATGGAAGAAAATCATAACTCATCTTTTCCTCCAAACAATTTCCTCTTCACATTTGATAACAACCCAAGGCATATTTTGTGAGGCTGCCCCAAGCTAATTTAAAAAGAGAATTTGCACTTTGTATACATTTCATGTAAAATGCAGTCAAATAGAAGCCCCAGGGGAACATAATGTCAATGTCCAGAAATGATGCCAATTTCTCTGCAGAGTGGCACATACTCCGAAGTATGCTTCCATCTTGGCCACCTTATTTCCACTTCCTCCCAGCTGTTCCATTTACAACACATACCCATTTAGCTGAATTTCCTGAGATGAAACTGAAAGATAGTAAGGATAAATGACTCAGAGAGTTCCTCTGGTGGGATGAGGGATTTCAGACAGGCTGGATGTGAAGCCAGATAAACTACTCACTAATCATGGGAAAATGAGTGAGTTCTCACTCCTCTCTCAACCTCTGTCCAGATCTATAAAATGGGAATAATATTCTCTCATGTCATCGGATGTTGTGAGGGGATGAAGAAAGATACAGAGAAAAAGGTGTCTAGCCAATTGCCTGAGACATAATAGCTCTTTTCAGGTGTATCTCTTTCAATTGCAAGTGACAGAAATCTGATTCTAATTGGGTTCTTAGAAGGTGAGGTTGATTTTTTTGGCTCTCATAATCAAGCATCAGTATAAGGTTCTCTGGATGGCTTCAAGCCGGGATTGATAAAGTCAGTGCTTAAGGGAGACAGTCATGGCTGTGCCATCTCTCCTTTCCTCAGTTCCACTTTGCCTCTTCTTGAATTCTCTTCACAGAGTCAATAACATGGCTGCACAGAACCTTAGACTCACAGCTTCCCAGCTTACTAATGCTGGTAGAAGGAGGACTTCTCTCTCCTAATGTTCATATATGAATTCCAGTGAAGACCTTGATTGGCCCTGCTTGGTTCATGTGTCCATCTCTGAACCAATCATTGTGGCCAGGGGAATATGGCATTCTGGTCATAATGAAATAGATTAGTATTCCTGAGCAGAGGGCAGAATACCCAGACCATGGAGTAAGAAAAAATAATTTCCAAAAAGAAGGGGCAGTATAATCTGGAAAGGAGACGATGCACAGCATACAAAATTGCAGGACACGCTGTACAAGTCAGTCCCTTCCCTGAAGAGGTAAGTCAAGTCACTAATTAAGATTGTTTCCCTCCATGTTCCCTTCTGCCTAGGCACTTCAAACTCTATCTGCAGAGTGAGATATAGAAAAACGCATGGACCACGAGCCACATACTTACAGAGCAAGTGTTATGCCTAATACAAGATTGGCTGGTAGATGGTCTTGCCATTTTCTAAGCAGCTAAAAACAATTTCTTCAGTGAATTGGGTAAGTAGAAGAGCAGATTGCATCTACATAGAGAAATGATAGAATGTGTTGGGGGTTTTTCTCGATATATGAAAAGTAGTGACATGTAATCGTCTTAGCCCAGAATCTTATGGAAATTCACATAGCAGTTCTCTTCCTCTCGTAAGTTGTTTCCTTCCTGACAGGCTTAAGTGGATGAGCGATTGCAGTCCTGCCATCTTCTTGAGGGTCTGAGTGAAAAGTGTCTTGGAACCAATACCACGACCTTAGAATGTTGTCTGCTTAGATCAATTGTAAAGACTTAAATTCAATTTCTGGTGCAAACCTTAACAAAAGAAAATGCAAGGCTCTTTAATCTGCTATTCAGAACATAGATAAAAGCATACTTGTAGCTGGGTGAACACAGGAGTTGACAAATTTATTATGACTAACTTTCAAGAAGTTATATAACTTTTCAGGAAAGTTATGTGACTCTCAGAGCTGCAGGATGAGTGACTGGGTCTTATGATGCTAATGGAAAAAAGCATCCGTGGCCATGACAAATGGTGTTCCAGAGAACTTGGTAAGCACTCAACTTTGTGCAGCAAAAGGTCTGGGATGAAAACGAAGATTGCACCACACCCTCATTGAGCTACTTAAGTACTGTCAACCAAGAGCACACACACAAGTGTACTGTATTGGGGGAGCACTGTGCCAACGGGAAAGGTCACACGTTCTATTACCTGGTATGTGTGTGCAGACAGAGCCCTGAGATAAGGCCCCTGAAATGAAAGGTCATGTGTGTGTGTGTGTGTGTGTGTGTGTGTGTGTGTGTGTGATGTCATCTGTAGTTTGTCACCAATAAATCACAGACTAGTTTTCTCAGGATGCTTTTGTGCCCTGGAAGCCCTTTGGCATGAACTTAACTTCACTTAAATGGAAGAATGGGGCTCAGGAAACCAGCCCAAGCTGTCAGCTATGACCGATGGCTGTATTATTCAGGTTACTGTTGTAATTGAATAAAGCCAAGAGGCAGAGATGGCGTCATTCAGGGCACTGAATTCCCTTCTGCAAGTGAACGCCAAACAACAAATTGAGTTAGACATGTTTAAGGATCTCAAGCTCATTTAAATATAAAATATAATAATTGTAATGATTCAATGCTTAGAACAAGGCCTTGACTCTGGTATGTACTTTGTGAATGTTTGCTATATAAAAGAGGGAGTATTGATCTCTTTTCTTTTTATCATACAGTATTCCGAGGTCACATCGTGTTTTCAGGTTCAAACCAAACTCATCGTGTGCAGTCCTGAAAAGGGCCTATGGACTCCTTTCCTCTTGATAGCTGAGGAATCCGAGATGTGGAGAAGTTTAGTGATTTTGAAAGAGAACGTCCAATAAATCGTGGGTGATGTTGAGAAAAAACATATCTCAAACTTCCTGCTCTCCATTCCCCTGGAGAGCATTCTGACTGTCTCACTTTTCCAATGCCTTGCAGTTTGAAGGTACTTTGTGGTATAACAATGGCAGTATGAGCCCTGACTTCAGTGATCCAAAGCAGACCCCGCCCCCTTGGTCCACTTATTAGAAACAGTGCTCAAGGTAATTTTTCTTACTCATTTCTCATAAAGTTAAATTTCCCTACATGCCTTTTTTTGCAGACAGTCATACTTCTGATAGAAGATCCTACTAAATCGGCAACTTATAGTGGATTATTGGTTTAGTCAACCTCTGGCCACTCTGGGCAGATGCCAGAGTTCATTAGCTCAGGGAAATTGACCTTGCCCTCCACACCAAAACCTGGAGAGTGGGGCCAGGTTGAAACAAAGTGGGGAAAGAGCCGTGGGCTCCAAGAACAGCAATCAGTATGATGTCAGCACCCTCCTGTCCAACTCCATTTTCTACAGAAGAGCAGAAGGGGTTTGCCAAGAAGGGAAATGATCCAAATTCACACCATGGCTGAAATCACCTCCTACCATGCTCCCCAAGGACTTGGGCATCTCCAGATTCACAGAAAGAAGGTTTCTGGAGAGGAGCTGGTCATTACATCAAGGGATTCGTTTGCCTGAGTCGTGTGTCTTGTGACGTTAAGCAAGTCCCTTCCTCTCAACTGTGTTTGAGATGACCCCAATAGCCATATTAAGTGAAGAATGACAATCTGTGGTTTAAAATGGAAGTAGTCAATGTGTTTACCTGGAAAGGAAAAAGAAGTCAAGAGGTGGAGTGTTTTTATTGTTATAGCAGCGCTAACTATTGCTTGTGGGTCTTTTTGTATTAGGACTAAAACAATGGTCTCTTCCAAATAATTGTTCCACCTTGGACATCTAAGAAACTCCCAACAAAAGCAGACATTTTCAAAATATCTTGATTCAAATACATATTAACTATATGAGCTTGGACAAAGGGACCTATCTCAGAGTCTGAATTTCTTTATCTGCCATGTGACCTTTCAGATCTTCTAGGCTTGAGATTTAAATGATATAAGGTATGTATTGAGCTGAATGCAGTGCTTATAAATGATATGAGGTATGTATTGAGCTGAATGCATATAAAGGTCACAGGAGAAGCTATTTCCATTTATCTTTCCTGTGCAACTGAGTTCTTTTTCCTCTGGTCTGAGAAGAGATGTGCTCCTGATAACACTTCTAGACGTGCTGTGTGATTTTAATGAAGTCGGCAACTCTCTGAGCCTTATTTCCCTTCTCCATCATGAGCTGCTAATACTGGTAAATCTCCAAGATTTCTCTGGGGCTATGTTATGTTTTGATTCTCCCCAGAGAGGATGGATTCCATGGTAAGGTCCTCTAATTTCATCTCCCTCCCGTTTCTATTCTTGTCCCTCCACATGTGAGTATGGCAGTGGTTTTCTACACCTGTGGCTATTATGCTCTCTTTTGTCTAAAAGACATAAGAAGGGGTCCTGCTGGGTTCTCTTCATCACATGTCCATGCAAGAACTCCAGCTGGACATGTAGGAAAGGACCCTGAACTCCATCTCCCACTTCAGTTCTTCTTTTGTCCTAGAGCATTCTGGGAGATAAAGAGGAAGTTGTATTGCTAGCAAACCAGATGAGGAAAGCCACACACCCATTATTTCATTTACTATAACAGTTATGTCAAGCACTGACTATCTATAGACTATCTGAGACCATAGACCAGATCTGCAACTTTCTAGCTGTGCAACCTTGAGCAGATTACCTGACCTCTCTGTGCCTCAGTGTCCTAGTCTGTAAAACAGACATAAGACAACTTGTCTTATAGGATTGTTATAAATATTACAAACTTTTTGATAGATGTAAAGTGTTTCCCATAGCACCGGGCACATGGTAAGCATGTTCATTGTCGTGTTCGCTAGTCTTTTTATTGTTTCTTTTTGGTCTGTGCCAGAGACTTTGCTATGGACAAGACAGCAGCTATAAAAGTTACAGCTCCTTCTTCCAAAGAACTCGCAGCCTCACAAGACAGCCAGACATGTGTGTGGCTTACTTCAGTCCACGACCAGGCGGCCAGTCATTTCAAGAGTTCTCGGCATGTGCCAACCAGTCTGCTGGGTGCCCAGGACACAAAGATGGATGCATCATGGTTCCTGACTAAATGGCATCAGGAGAGTCATGGGGAGACCCATCTGGAGTTAGGCCACCTTGATCTGCATCGAAAATGCTAGTTGCTAACTGTGTAACCTTGAGCAAGTCACTTCATCTCTGCAACCTTCCATGTCCTTCTCTGCAAATGATACTAATCTTAGACCAATGGCACTAACCTTACAGGGTTGTGGCAAGCTTTGGATGAAATACCATGCATGAAGTCCTGGCACAGGATGCAATACAAGTAGACATGCCAGCAGCTCCTGTTGAGTGCTTAATGCAAAGAGTGGCAAAAGCCATGACAGCGTAGACCCAAGGTGCCATGGAAGCACAGATGGGGGGAGACCAACTCAGACAGAGTGAGAAGAGGCATTGACAACACTTTCTGGAGGAGGGGACTTGGAGTGATTATTAAAGAACAAGCAAGGTCTGACTAATTACAGCACTGGAGAACATCCCAAGTAGAAATAACGTGAGAGCCAGAAAATGTAGTGCAGTACAGTTCTCTGCAGTGTTCCCCCATGAGAGTACCTGCAGGAGAAAACAGCTCTCCTGCCTCATGCAGATCAAAGGAAATTGAACCCTGAAATTTAAAAGTCAGAGCTTGAGTTAATTGCCCGCAAGAGAGCAGTCTAGCTCCAAATATCCCAGATTTGTTTATAATACTGAAACATAAAGGTGAGGATGAAAGGTCTATCCTTGGGGTGCCGAAATCCCTTACCACCTATATTTGATGTGAAATTTGACATGAAATAGAGACCTATCTTGGCAGAGTTTGTCCCCAGTGGCCCAAAGTTGAACTAGACCATACCTCCATGCTGCTTCTCAGAAGAACAAAATTAGCAAGGCTAGGACACACAGCATGAGGAAGGTCAGCATATTCTCCACCCATAAAATCAGCAGATTTTAAAATTCTGGCGGCCATTCCCCAAGCCCAGGAGAATCATAAGGACAGACTACAAAGCTGAAAGCAATTGCATTTTTGCAGACAACCACTGCAGAGGTAAAAGTCTGCTGTTCAACAATGCTCAGGACACCTTTGAAACAGAAAGCAAACATTTTCTGCAACAAATGACCCCAAGAAAACAAAGTCAACCTCCAGACTCCTAGCCTCTGCAAATTTAAACTGGAAGTCATGTGCATCTGAAAATATTTTGCATCTCCCCACTTTGGGGAGTGTAGTCAAGCCTGTGTCCTTACCGGACAAATTCAAGAAAATGTGGAGAGGAGGATGAATAAGAGACCAAAAGCAGGTTCTGCTGCTGCCCCTTTTCTCAGGCTTAAGGATGACCCGTTGACATAAAAAAGCTGTTGTGATTGTGTATCCATGCAAGAACTTTGCTTAGTTTGAGCATAGATCTGTATATTTCTCCCTGGTTTCTGGGGAAATTCAGCTGCAGGATATGGCAGCTGCTTCCTTTGGAGGTAGCTCTGTATAGATGGAAACCATCAGTTCCTATTGCATATGAGTTTATAGAGAAAACATGAGGCTATACAGTGTTCACCCAGAGGATTGTCTCTATCATGGCAGACTTTGCTAGCTTCTCATCCACCACCTAATTTTGAAATGTTAGGATGACCCCAAGCTCGGTCCTCTCTTCTACGTTCTTTGCCTTCTTTCTCCAGGTGAAATGATCTATATCCATGGCTTCAACAGCTCTCTGCTTTTCACTTCCATGCTAGTCAGGAAGGGTTGGGGTATGCTGCCATAACAAATAATCCCTCCAAACTTCAAGGGCTTAAAACAACAAAGGCTTGTTTATCTTCCACACAAAGTATACTGGGTGTAGGAACAACTATCTGGGTCAGCTATTCTCTAAGTGATGGTTCAAAATTTCTCCTCTGTGTCAGGATGAGCTTCCATGATTGCTGTGGTAGGAGAAAATTGAGTGGTTGAATCTCATACAGGAATTAGTTGATTTGCCAGGAAGTAACATGCATCACTTGCAATCACATTTGACTGGCCAAATCATGCCTGCCTTCCTGTCCTCACACCACGTACTTCTCTCTGACTCCTATTACGTCAGATTCCAATGATCTCCAAAAAGGGTTGTATCCAACCCTGGAGACTTCCTAAAGCTAGACTGACTGTTGCTGTGATTGATGCCAATGATTCATACTTCCCTGTTCTCACTCCCTTGATCCCTTGTCACATTTTCTTTCAGCCTTACAACATGATTTTCTTTGCCCACAAGACAATGAAAATGTGATACAAGCAAATGTTTGCTCGCTGGGGTTTGCTGGCTCTCTCTATTAGAACCCTGGAGAGAGTCATGTAAACAAACCTACTAGAGAATGAGACACTGCTGAAGCAGAGATGAGACATCCCATTTGAGGACCTCTACACCAAACATTCTGTCAACAACTAGACATAGAAATGGAGCCATCCTAGACCACCAAAATTCCAGATGACCATAGAAATCAACCAAGCCATCCCTGAGCAGAGAACCACCCAACTGACCCAAAGAATTGTGAAAAAACAATACGTGATTGCTATTTAGAAGTGGTTTGTTATTCAGCAAAAGCTAACTAATACATAAAAACTATCCTATTGAGAAGTTTTTCTTCTCTTAGCTCTTTACCCCACTGGCTCCTTTCTTATCCTTCAGGCTTTGGGTAAAATTTCAACATTTTTAGACTCTAACCAAAATGACAGTTTGCTTTTCACAAGATCATCAACAATTATACTTGATGTATGCTTCTGATTGGCTGAGGCCATCACATGGATTTTTATTAAACCCCTTGCATTGGTCTATGCAACAATATCCATTATACCCTTTACCCTGTTCATTTCCATCTTCTTTATGTAGTAAAACCATGGTTATTTTAGATTTTTACCTTGCAGCTTTACATTTTTCCATATCGACAAATCTTTCCATATCGACAAAACAAATATTTATTCAATCTGATCTGATAAATATTTCTGAGTACCCACCACAGGATAGCTTAAGCACTGAGTATTTACAGATAAACAAACTACAGTTCCTATACTTGGCAGTCTGCAGTCACGGAGCAAACAAGTGAACAAGTGGAATGCTTGAAGCAGAGTGCTTGTAACAGCAGAAGTATTGGGAGGGGCAGACCTAGCACAGAGAGGGAAGAGACTGCTGTCGGGCGAAGGAAGGGGGAAGCAAAGCAGCATCCATTGAATAAGGCTTCTTGGAAGGAGTGGCCATATTTTAAAAGATGAGAGATGGACAAAGCAGGGAAAGGGCTTTCCAGGCTGAGGGAAAGAGCATGGATCAAATAAGCAAAGACACGGTGTAGGTAACAAAGGCAGGGTAGACTACAGACAGTTGTGTGTCACTGGCAGGTAAGGTGGAGTGGGGAGTGGTGAGGAATGAGGCTGGCTAGGCAGGCAGGGAGCCAGCTGATGACAGACAGTGCAGCCATTTCAAGAAATCTGGAAGCTTCTGATGCCCCGTTCCACCTCCCTTTATTGGCCTTGAAATGGCAAGTCATCAGTATCTCTCCTACCACCACTCAACCTCTACTACCTTCTGACATGAAGGTTTTCCAGGCTGGCTTTAGAAAAAAACAATTTCCAGCTTCCTGAACCTGTTCTTTCTCTTTATTCTCTACTTCACTACCTGCCATGCCCCATGTCCCCAGCAACATATCTCACACAAACTGTTTTTCCCACCCTCAGTGACTTCATGACTGACTCTCCCCTTCTTCCTCTCTCATTACACATATATCAGCCCATATGGCAAGTGAAATGACTTGCAGAGAAGACCAGACATTCCAAGACGAAGCCGTTGTGTGAACCAGTGGTAAGAACCACTGACTTGGGGGCAGGAAGGAGGTTGGAGTCAGTGGTGACCCCAACAGAAATGTATTCATTGGACATGAGTCAAAGGTTCATATCTGGGGAGCAGCGGGTGTTTGGGGAGTCATGAATCGGAGAAGGAAGCTGCAGGCAAACATGGAAGACCTTGACTAACAGGGTAAGAAGTTCAGATTTCTAATCAGAAGGCCATGGGAGCCTCTACAGACTTTTCACTAATGATTCTGTGTTATACTGGGTGGTGGGGAGAGAAGTCATACATCGCACAAACAAATCATATAACACTGGGACAAAGAAACCTATCACCAGAACCCTGTTACAGGAAAAAGCACAAGATCGAAAAACCCAGAAATAATGAAAGAGTGAACGCGCCATGTAAGGACGAGTGGTCATGCTCTGGTTATGTCAGCTGTCCTATGTTGTATGTCAAATAACATGATAAGCTCTTTCTATGTTTTCTTATTTAACCTCATTAACCCTACAGTAGCCATGTGTATTAGAAATTATTACTCCCATTTTTTAGTTAAAAACTGTGTGGCTCTGAGAGATTTAATACCGTGAGAAAGTTTACACAGCTGGTGAGTGATGGAACTGAAGTTCAAGCCCTTACTCAGCCTACAACACTTGATTGTAATCCACACCCACGTAGTAATAGTGATAGAGAATCTTAACAGGAAAACCTGGCCCTTTAAGGGGCTCCACATGGCCCTAATGTGAATAGGCTCTTCCTCTTATATCTATTCAAATAGAAATCTGTGCTTGATTTGCCTCCCATCTGCAATTTCATGTCAAAATGAATTTCATTCTGGATTTTCTTCTTTTGAATTCCAATCTCTACTTCTGTCATTAGTTTTCAGTTTTAAAGTGACCACAGAGACCTCCTTGGCCAAGGCCTCCTCTCCCCTTTTGCACTTTGCTTATTATGATTTACTGGCTGGGGCCTCCTTTCATGGCGAGAAGAGAGGCAATCTCTTTTTTTTTGAAGGAGTCCATTAAAACCCAGTTATTGAGCCAAACACAGTTGTATCCCTCCCATGATGTTTGCTCTCCCTCACACCTGCAACCACTTTCTCATTCTGTCTGATAAGGTTTATCCTTTGGACGTCCTCTGTCTTCCCCTCCACCCATCTCAAGGCAATCCAGAAACTTTTCCTCCAGCTTGTATTTCCCCACCCCACCCTAAACAGCTCTCCTATTTTGCTCTACTGACCCGGATCTCTCAGTAACATTCTGGTCATGAATGTCCAAACCTTCCATTTGTTTCAAGTCCAGCTGTCAATATTTTCTCTCACACCTGAATCGTTACCGTTTCCTCACCATTTCTCCCGGTGACTTATCGCTACTTCATATATTATCACTCACGGAGTTAGGCGGAATAATAGCCCCCAAAGGTGTCCACATTCAAATCCCCAATACTTGCGAATACGTAACTTTACATGGTGAAAGAGACTTTGCAGATGCGATTAAATTAAGGACCTGGAGATGGGAAGATAATCCTGGATTTTTTGGGTTGGATGAATGTAACCACAAGGGTCCTGGAGAATGATGCAATGTGAGAAGAACTCAAATAGTCACTACTGGCTTTGAAGGTGGAGAAAAGGGGCCCTAAGCAAAGGAAGGCAGACTCCTGTAGAAGCTAGAAAAGGCAAGAAAATGGACTCCCCCTTAGAGCCTCCAGAGCAAAATGCAGCTCTGTGTCAAATTGCTAAACTACAGAACTATAAAATGATAAATGTATGTTGTTTAAGCCACTACATGTGTGGCCATTTGTTCCAGCAGCTGTAGAAAACCAATAAACTCCCCCAATAAGTCTTCTCTGAGATTAAAAATGGAGCTAAGATTAACTAAATTTCTTCAGTTAATGGGAACTAGGGACCTTATTTGATTAACTGAACGTTGACAAGGAAACACCTTCTGCTAGAATCCTTTCTGGAAATCTTCCTGAAACAGCTCTTTCTCCATCTCAGCGAGCTGGTTGTTCTCTACATTCTTGCTCCTCGGTATGGCCCATGGGCCAGCAGCCTTAGCAGCACCCAGTAGTCTATTAGGAAATAAGGAAGGAAAAGAAGCCTGCTGACTTAGAACTGCATGTTAATTAGAACTGCAGATGCTTCAGATGCACACTGAGGTGTGGCAGGTAGAGTTTGTCGTATCTAAAATTGATACTGAAAATAGTTACACTGACTGATCGCTTTTCTGCAATCAGCATCTGTTTACACTGGTAGCAGAATCCCTTGAGCTGGCACCAGGCAGCAACTTGAAGCTTATCTGATGGCTTTCAAACATGCTCACCAGAAGAACTTAATTTTTTTTTAAAAAGTCTTCTCAGGAAGTCTTTTATATAGTAAAGATGAAAGTAGAGCCTCTCGTAAAGGAAGGACTCAGGCTCCCAGAACCCTACCTGCCTCTATCTCTCTACCATCAGTCCTTTAGTTACCTCTGAGGCATCTCTTTGAAACCTAAAGGGATCTACTTCATACAGTTTGAAAACCACAGATGTTGCGCTAAATCCCTCTCAATATGCATGGGAAAACGAAGACTTGAGGAGAGGAAGGAACTTGCCCAGGTTCTTAATAAGTTGGCAAAGGTGAATCTAGAAACTTCTCAACTTGATAGATGTGTTAATAAGCACGCCGGCTTTTCCATAACCACATGAGTGTTTGCTCTTTCAAAATAGTCTCTCTAGGAGGCTGAATACTCCTGCTAAGAAACGGTGACCTCCTTCAAAGTTCCACTTACTTCTGCTGAGTCTGCACATTCACAGAGGGACTTGGAACTTGGCGTGGGGAGGAAAACACTTTCATCTTTGGAAATAATGAAAATCAGTCACAGCAAAAATCTGGTGAATTCATTAATAATTATTAGGAAACATACCCTGCTCTTTCAAATATTAATTATAATCAAATTCTTCAGAGACTAATTTGTAATGAGTTCGCTGACAGGAGGGAGGTAGCATTTATTAGCCACCTACTGTCTGCTACAATTCCCAAGGATATGTTTGCCTACTTTGTCTCATTTGCTCTTAACAGTACCCCATGATGGAACGCTGTTTCCATTACTGCTGTGATGACAGTCCTCACTTCTGAGATGAAGAAACTGAGGCCAAAGGTCCCGAAGGCAATAAAGGATGAGAGCAGACCTTTCTGGTATCAAAGCCTGAGTTATTTCTATTAAATCTTACTTCTCTGGTATTGGAAAACAGTAAGTCTACTGTCTCCTAGAAATCTGAAGATCCTTCGTTAAAAGCAAATGCCTCCTTTGTTACACTTTTCATTCTACTTGCAATAAGTTGTTTGTATGTCTGTCTCCATGCTCTGGGAGTATTTCTGAATCCTCAGGGATCAGCAGTCTTCAGCAGTCCTCAATAAATGTTGACCAGATGCTGTGATCTGAATGTTGATATCCTCCCAAAATTCATGTGTTGACAATCCCCAAGGTGACAGTATTAAGAGGTAGAGTCTTTGGGGAAGTGACTAAGTCATGAGCATTCTACCCTTGTGACTGGAATCAGTACCCTTATGGAAGAGCTAGAAGGGGATGTTTGTCTCTTCCATCATGTGCAGAAACAACGCTCTTCCCTTCTCCATATGAAGATGCGGTAAGAGGAAACATCTATGAAGCAGAGAGTGAGCCTCCATCAGACACTGAATCTGTTCTGTTGGTGCCTTGCTCCTGGACTTTTTCACCTTCAGAACTGTGAAAATACATTTCTTATTATTTATAAATTACCAAGTCTAAGGCATTTTGCTACAGTGGCCTGAATAGCCTAAGATACCAAATAGGAGAATAATAATAATGGTCAATAATCATTGCATCTTCACTATATGCCAAGCACTCTTCACTTGATTTTTCCTGGCCTCCGTCTCCTCCTGCCCAATAAAATAATGGATTGGTGAATGGACAAATGGACAGACAGGTGAAGAGATGGAAGGATGGCTAGATGGATAGAGAGAGGTTTAAATGGTTGTTTGGATGCTCAAACAGGAGAGAATATATCTTAATACCTAGACATTTTTCACCAAAATATTGAATATTGTTGCAATGTATTTCCTTTGTGAAGTTACAAGTACAACCACCAGAGTGTAGAAACTGGAACTGCTTTCTAATTTATCTTGATCCAACAATTCTGAAAATGAATGAGTTATGGCTTAGAAAGTACTTTAAAACTACAGTGTTAGGAGGAACTTTCATGAAGAAATAACTGAATTGCTGGAATCTATCACAGTATATACAGGTTTCTCTTTTAGATTTTTTAAAGTTTTTTTAAGTTCAATTTTTCAGGGTTTTTAAAAAATGTGTTTTTTAACTGTTTCCCCATAAGAACTCTAAGCAAGTAGATTTCAAGGTTAATATTCATTCATATCTTTACTTCTAACTTGAAACATAGACTCTGAAGTATGGTACTATTTCAATAAACAGCGAGTAAATGAAGAAATGAGTGAACTTGAAACTATCAGAACACGTTTGAATATTGAGAGTTGTTCAATTTGTAATTCTTTCAGCAAATGCTAATTAAAAGCCTGCTGTCCTCAAGATCCTGTCCTGGTTATGGTGAGGAATGCAAGTGCATGAAACTCTTCCAAGGCAGATGCAACCTCACATTGGCTGCGTGTGGGAAAACTGAGAAATCAGTTGATGAAATAGGTCTGTTCTCTCAACAAATATCTGCTGGCCACAGAAAACACACCAGTGAGTTGTGGCTACCTTGTGAAGAGCCTTGACATTATGCCAGGGGTTAAGTGTAGTCATTGAAGGACTTTTCTTAGGGTGCTGAAATTAGAGCTGGGGGAGGAAAAGGAAGAGCCTAAGATACCGTCAAATTAAAAAGTAGCCAAGCATTCTCTTCTACAAATGTTTAGATATGTTTGTCTCAGTTGAGTTCTGTTTTGATTTTAAATCTCAGATATAAAAACCGTATATAACATGACTGTATGGTGATAAAGAAAATAAGCTTAGATGTCAAACAGACCTGATTTTGAGTCCTGGCTGTGCCTCAATGAAAGTGTGGTCTTGGGCAAGTAAAATTTTTTCTGGGACTCAGTGTCCACATCTGTGAAATGTGATAAATAATAGTATGCTTATACAGAATTACAGTAAGAATTAAGTGAGTCAATAAATGTAAAACATTTAGCACTATGCATGGCACATGTTAACCACTCAATGAAAACTGGATAGCCACAGCATAGTAGATATTGGGGTGGATGGGGCTAGCCAATTATTTATCATGTGATTTGAGATGGGTATTCCACTACATGTTTAAGCATGCATTTATTCAGTGAACTTTATTAAACCTCTACTGGGTACCAGGCACTATTATCCTAGGGGCTGGGACCACAGCAGTGAACAAAAGTCCTTGCCCTCAGGAACTTTCCATTCTAGCAACACTTTACTTCTCATGGTGTGTCTCAGTTTCTCCCTCCGTGAGATAGCTATAAGAGCTGAACTTTCCTTATACGTCTAATATAATAATCATTTAAATAATAATTATAAATTATTATATAACTATTAAATATGAAATACTTTAAACTGCATCTGGCAGAGAGTAGGGGCTGTATAAAGATTTGCTGTTAAAATACTAGTTATACTGTATATGTGATTACTTTGAACAAGAGTTTAGGATAAAATTAAAAAATAAATAAAATAAAAAGATCATTCTTTAAAAAATACTAGTTATTAGGATTTGTTGTGGAGAATATTATCTGCCTTTTGTACCTCTGGCACCAGATACATAGCTAATAGTAGGGATTATTATCTATCTTTTACAACGTGGTTGAATAGTTCTATTAAAATCACACACTTGGTAAGGCAGAGCCAGAATCTAAGCAAACTCTGTGTTCAAAGTTGACACTCTTACCCGCTACAAACATTCCCCAGCTCCCTCGCCACCTGCCCTTGAGAAAAATTTATTTTATACGCACTGGCTAATATAAACAATTATATCATAGGCTTCCTTTCCAAGAGTCATTTACGCTCTTAATAAATGAGTTTTCCTGATTTTGCCGTGATGAATGAGAGAATTAGCAGCACCTTTGGAATTTCTACTCCCAGGCTGACCTCATTAGCCTTGTTTATAGACCAGGAAGGGCCAGACAATGTTACATTGTGTAAAACAAGGAAGGAAGGTCTTATAGGACAGGCAGCTTGCTTTGATTACCCATTTTGGATCATGGAAGCCTTTACAGTAGTGATTTTTATTAAGTGTTTTAATACAAACCAGTGAGACAACTTTGGAGTTCTGAAGTGTAAGCAGAGACTTTTTTTTGAAAAGTGACTTTTGAAAGCCTGCAAATTCGGTGTTCTTTTTTTCTTCCAGTAATGAATATTTTAGACCTTTTCTTTAAAAACATTGTGAAATCCTTTTTAATCTACAGATTAACACCTAGTGGAAAATTACATTCTTTCTTTGATAAAAGGGACAAATAAGATAAAGATCAATATTGTGTGTGGCAGTGTTTCTCAATAAGCTAAGTTCAAAGTTAAAGCTATAAGCTTCAAGAGGAAAATATGCAAAGTATATGAGAAGAAAGTTGAAAGATAATGAAGAAAAATGGATTAATAAAATCTATGCAGGGTAGGAAGTCAACCTAGACATATTTTATTTAAGCCCTTTGACTTTCTGTTTGGGTTGAATTTCAATGGCTCTGAACTTTTTTTTTTTTTTTTTTTTACATCTAAGATATTTCTTCCAGAAAGAGGAAGCTTGATGTGAATACAGGAATTTAGTAAGCTCAACTAATTATTTCAGCTTTTGAAGACCTTGTTAAAATGTCTGGAGTCACCCGCTACTTAAGATGTACCTGAGAAGCTTATTAAATCTGTAGGCTCCAGACATGGCTGAATTCCAGTGAATACGAAGCCAGGGTACAGGTGGGGATGGGACAGGAGCTCATATTTCCAGTTGAGGCAGGGAGCCTTTCCGCCAAGCCTAATAAAATGAAAGCCTTCCCAGGACAGAGTAGGAGCCCCCTTAGTACAGTAAGATAAAAGCCTTCCCAGAATAATGAAAGAGTTCTTCTAACACCATAAGATAAGAGCTTTCTTGGAAGATTCGCATTAGAAAGGAACGTAGCCCCCATCTGTAGTGCGCATGTGTAATTCTGTTGTAACCTTGAGCTGTGAAATACCCAATTAGCCTGTATGTTACCAATATGTAAGCCTTATGGGGGGGCACAAAGAAGCTAAAATTGTATACAAGGCAATGCCCCACTGCACTTGGGGCTCAGCCTTTGGATGTGAATTCGCTGAGCTGTTGCCACTGCAAAAAAAACTGCTTCCTGGCCTCGGTGTCCCGGCTGTCTGGAAAAACCTGCCACACAATAAGACATTGATTAGACAACTTGGAAGTAGGCTAGATGTTTTCAATTTTCCTCACAGGTCTATTGACCCAGCCATACCCTCCTCTCTCATTTTGATGAGAAAACTGAGACTCAGAGAAATAATTCACCACTGAATTTTGATTTTTTTTATTGTGATAAAATATACATAAAATTATTCTATTTTAACCACTGTGCCGCCATCACCACCACTCACCTACAGAACTTCTTCATCCTCCCCACCTAAAACTCCGTACTTATTCAACAATAACTCCACATTTCACTATCCCATAGCAACCACCATGCTACTTTCTGTCTCTGTGAATTTGACTATTCTAAGTACCACATGTGACTGGAATCATACAATCTTTAACCTTTTGTGTTTGGCTTTTTCACTTAGCATACTTCAAGGTTCATCCATATTATAGCATGTATTAGAATTTTAGACCTTTTTAAGGCTGAATAATATTTTATTGTATGTATATACCACACTTTGTTTATTCACTCATTCATCCTTATCTTGGACCAAGGACATGACATTTCTTTGAACTCTTTCTTATCCTTATCTCCATTATAGGTTTTCCAGATTTAGCAATAAATCTGAAATACAGAATGTCCAGTTGAAATTTAGGTTTAAAAAATAAAATATGTTTTTAGTATAAGTATGCCCTCTGCAATATTTGAGACATTTATACTGAAAAAATTATTGTTTATCTGAAATTCAGATTTAATTGGATGTCTTGTATTTTATCTGGCAGTTCTGTGTACTTGGAATCTTGAGTTGCTAGAATTCTTGCTAAAATTTTAATCATATCTTAATCAAGATTAATATAAATTTACCAAAAGTATAAGAAAAATATGCAACATTTATACACTTTTCTCGTTCAAAAGATTTGTCTGATATATTCCATTCTTTCCTCAATCTTGCAATTTCCAGCTCTGTTTTCTACTTAAAGAAACTGAGGCTCATACAAACCATGTGGGTTTTCCAAGCTCGTGGAGGTTCTAGAAAGCAGAGGTTTGACTCAAATCCCAAACTCCTGGATTTCAAAGCAAGTCCTTTTTTTTAACGTTTTACTTTAAAGTAGAGCAACATGATAAAGAAAAATAAAATTGTCAAAGTGATGCAAAATACAATAAATTATTTTCATTAAGTAAATAACTGAGTCTCTGTCATTATGTACATAGCAATTGACCCAAATGTTCGATGAAGCTAACTGAATCAAGAAAAGAAGATGTTCTCGCTATTGGGCAATTTAGTGCCTGAGTCATTCAAACAATTGTCTTTGATTTTCCACTTCCCTCTGACTGTGGAGACAACCTAATGAAGAAGAAGAAGCCATTTTCATAGCTGAGTGCTGGCTCCTCTCACTTGTACCATCTCGTTTATTTCTGTAAGCCCTTATTACAACCTGGCATGCTTTCTTATTTAGTTACCATATTTTATCAAGTCTAAGATTCCATGGCTTGTAACATGCATCATTATGTTCTGTAGACTAACAAAAGGCTACCAATTAAATGATGGCACCATCAATATTGCATCCCATTTTAGAGATGTTAAAATATGTGGGGGAAGAGTTCAGCTAATAACTAATACAAAGAGTTGTAAAAATGGCCCATAAATATATAAAATGATGTCCAATTTCACTCGTAATAAAAGAAATGCAAATTAAAACTACACCGAAATACCATTTCTCAATAATCTTGTTGACAGGAATTCCAAAGCTTGATAATATCAGGCTGAGGAGAGGCAGATGCTCTCAGCCATTGCCAGTGGGAATGCAAAATGACAGAGAGTGGAATTTGGCAACCCCTAGCAAAACAACATGAAGCATTTATCATCAGCCTAGCAGTCTTACATTTGGGTTCTACCCCAAACATACACTCCCAACAACATAGAAATGCATATGCACGTGGTTATTCATTGCTTTCTTGATCAGTGAAAATATGAGAAATGACTTAAATGTCCAAATATAGGAGATTTGGTTAAATAAACTATAGGGCACACACCATGCAGCTGAAAAAAAAAAAAAAAAATGAGGAAGAGCTTCATGAAGTGATGTGGAGTGATTTCCAGAAGATAATATTAAATAATAAAAGCAAAGTGCAAACAAGCTTGTAAGGTACACAACATTTTGTGTAAAAAGAGAAAGAAAAAAGAACACAAGAAAACAAACATATAAAGATGACCACTTGTATACCTGATCCTGAATTGTACTCTACATCTTTAAAATAAAAAACATGCAACTGTTTATCTTTACAAAAACAAACACAGGAAGTATAAAGCAGAGAATACTGAAGTTAGGGAAGAGAATAGGGAGGAAGGTCTGTGGGAGTGACCGACATCACTACCCCATTTTGTATGAATTTGACTTTCAGAAGCACACTCAGGTTCTACATATTTTCAAAAATTAAATTAAAGTAGATCAACAGAGAATGGGAAGGAGGAAGGAAAATCTAAAATAAAAAACAAACTAAAATAAATAAGCCCAAATGTATCTAAAATAAATGTAAAAACCACAAATGGAAGAGTAAATAACGAATCCAAGTAATCAGTACAGTATGTGACCATGTGCCCTTAGTCTTGAGTGGGGTTGAGTATTAGGGGAGAACTAAATTCCTTTTAGTCGATTTGTTTTTCCCAGTGGCATAGGTGAAACAATTTAGATGTATAATAGGACTGAGTAGATGAGCAATGTGTTATTGATTTTGTTGGGATCCAAGGTTCTCACCAAGAAAGGAGGAACATTCAACACAGAATGAGATAAGGTAAGAGACAATTGCCTGAATCAGAGTTGGAGGTTTTTGTCAGTGTAAAGTCATTATTTCCATCATGTGTGTGTCCATGGTGTGCTAGAGACAGCCATACTGGCTATTGGCTCATGAGAGAGAATTTTTTTTTTTTTTTTGAGTTGGAGTCTCGCCCAGGCTGGAGTGCAGTGGCACTCACAGCCACCGCAGCCTTGACCTCTGGGGCTCAAATGATCCTTCCACCTCAGCCACCACGCCCAGCTAATTTCTTTTTTTGATTTATTGTAGAGACAAGGTCTTACCATGTTGCTCAGGCTAGTCTTGAACTCCTGAGCTCAGGCAATCAAGAGCTGATTTTTAAATTTTCCAGTATTTTGTGAGCCAATTGTTCAACACCACCATTATTAAAATTAAAATATACAAATGTAAAATTAATAAGTGATATTAAAAAGAAAGCAAAGACTCAAAACTCATAACTGCCTAATTAACTTGCTAAGTTTGACTATTATTATTCTACGATTGCAATACAGCAGCATCTGTCTTTGGGGCAGTGGGAAACATCATCTGCTCGGTGATAAACCAAATTAATTCCTTCCCAAATCATCTGGGTTCAAATGCTGGAACTTAACAAATGCTATAAAGCAAGGCCATTTTTTGTTTCGTTTTGCTCAGCATGTACCAGGACACAGTATGTGCATGTATATAATAAGGATGCCAAAAAATTGAATGGAATTACAGTAGCAATGTGTAGTATGATGTTCACTCAGCTGTGCTTCTGCCATTTTCTTTGACTGTCCTGCCTGTCATATGATGACACTATCATTCATTTGATTAATGTCATCTTTTGAGCTAACATCATACTTAAAATCTGTATACATTTTTTTTGCATCCCCGTATATGTAAGTATCCATCCATCTTCTAGTTCTATTATTATTGCAACTTTTCTAAAAGTCTAAAATTAAAATTTCCAAATTAGAAGTTTTAAAGATATACACCTATGAACTGGTGGGATATGATTTTTGCTCACCCTCCTTGATGTTCTGCCTCTGTCCCCTGGAATACTCACTCCAGGAGAGCAGAAAGTTACCTTGTGCATCACTGTATCTGATGCCTAGAATAGAGTCTGCTACAAGTTGGGTGTGGTGCATGTTTGCCAAATAGCAAAAGAACAAATAAATGACTAATCATTCTCATTGAGAGTTCAAAGTGATTTCTGATTTATCATCGTTATGTCGGAATCCCAAATTTTTAGCCAACCTTGAGTTTAACAGACTGCTCTTCCCGGCATGTAAACAGATAGCCACATGAATTCATGGACTTCAACATACATGCTGGCAACTCCCAACCTCCCTCTCTACCACTGCTGGGAAAACAAAGGCACAAGGAACTGTCCTGATTCAACCCCCCAGCTTCCAGAACAGTGCCTGGTATACGGTAGTCTCTCAGTGAATAAAAATGCAACTACATTGAGTTGTTCCTCCTTTTAGACCAGCACCTCACTCACTCTATAAGCATTTACACTCACAAACATCCTCCTTTCATCAACAACCACATGACTTCAGATCAATAGAGAGAAGCTATTCTAAGGGGGTGGGGTTGAGAAGCCAAGTACACAAACCCAGTCAATAATACTTTAGAAATCAAAGAGGTTATGCATTGAAAGCAAAAAAAATGGTCAAAGAGTAAGTCCACTTGGACAGTCAATCAGGCCAGGTGACACAAGGTGCCCACCCTAGGATGCTATGGTCTATGGTCTACTTAGGAACGCAGAGTTCAGCTTTTTCTGAACAAAGACCCCACTGCAAACCCACAGAAATGTGAATAGGTAGACAGTCATGTGGGCTTCCTCCCTTCTGAAGAGCGCTTTGACCTCTGATTTGTTGCACTGCTTCTTTTGCAAATCCTCCAACATTCCACATCCTCCCCCAGGAACCTAAGGATCTAATCCACTGCTCGAATCCTGAACTGCTTCCTGTTTGAGGGAGGCCCCAGATGCCGTGCTCCTCATTGCACTGGGAGAGGATTTTAGGGCTTAGAAAAGGGAAGGAACACGGTGAAGTTTCCATGCCAGTTAGTGTCAGAACCCTTTATCAGGACCACAGGCCCAGAAGAAGCAGAGCTGGGGTTGGCTCTTTGGGCATGCCTCAGCCAACAGCCTAGCCTCTGTCTTTTTTGTCTTACAAGGGTGTCTTTGGAGAAAGAGTTTATAAATAAACACTATCAAGCACTTACTCCATGTCAGGCACCATTCTAAGGGTGTTACAGGTATAGCCTCATTTAATCATCACAACAACCCTGTGAGTTAGCCATTAATTATCCACCAAATATTGCCAGCTCTTCACCTTCCAGGTACTTCCTAAACTCAAAGGTTGGGCAAGATAATGGTCAGTTCTGACCAATGAGTTGCAATAAAAAGTGATGGAGGTGACTTCTAGGCTGAGCATTTGATCACCAGACCCTCCCAAACATTCATTTCCCTCATCCATGAGTACCAGCAGTGCCCAGATGCTGACTGCTCCACTAAGAAGCAGTTTCTCACACATTTTATTCTGACCTCAATCTTGCAATACAATATGCATTTGCATAATAAGGAAACTGAGGCTCAGAAAGACCAAATGTGTTTTTCAAGGTAACATGTATGATGACACAGGGTCTGACAATTAAGTTTGTGACCTTGGCAGCACCGTACAAACTCCGTAAGGTTTCATAACCTTGGCATATCAGTGTCTCACAGCTGTGTTTGTAGCAACATGTGGCAGTGTCTTGCTGAGTGGCGTTCATTTCATTATTGTTGTTGCATGTTTAAGTAAGCCATCATGAGAATGTCAGAGTTTGCATTAGAGCAATGGACAAGCATTAAATTTCTATTTAAACTTGGCAAGAGTGGAAGTGAAATCAGGGATATGTTAGTCCAAGTTTATGGTGACAATGCTATGAAGAAAATGGATTAAACCTTTTTCTGAGGCAAGAGAAAGTGTCACTGATAAAGAGAGGTCAAGATGACCAGTAATGAGAGAACTGATGAAAACAATGCAAAAATTCATCAAATTGTGCATCAAAATCATCAGTTGACTGTGAGAAGTATAGCAGACAAAATAAACTTAAATAGAGAGACAGTTAGGAAAATCTTAACTACAAATTTCAGCATGACAAAGGTGTGTATAAAAATGATTCCGAAGGAAATTTTGCATCACACAGGAATGCACCAGTTCACACAGCACTGTCTGTGAGGGAGTTTTTAGCCAGTAAACAAATAAATCAGGTGATCAGGGAGGATATTGGAACACACTCCCTGCTCACCTAATCTGGCCCCAATGACTTTTTTCTTTACCAGAAGATAATGGAAATATTGAAAGGAAGACAATTTGATGATGTTCAGGACACCAAGGCTGATACGATGACAGCTCTGATGGCCATTCCAGCAAAAGAGTTCAAAAATTGCTTTAATAGGTGGACTAGGCACTGGCGTTGGTGCATAGCTTCCCGAGGGGAGCACTTCGAAAGTGACCATAGTGATATTTAGCAGTGAAGTATGCAGCACTTTTTCTAGGATGAGTCCATGAATTGTCAGACCTTATAGGTAGAGGTAGGACTTTAATCCAGTTTTGCTTTAAACTTTTCTCTCTAGAAACAAGGTCGGTAATTGTAATAACGAGCTTCTGACAATGAAGAGCAGAACTCCCAGTCAACCCTCGATGAAGACAGAGTGTCAGAGAGATAGAAACCTCTGCTTTTGTTAACCACTGAGATCTGAGCTAATTGTTGCAGCAGCATAACCTGCTTTCTCCTGACCATTCTATGAGGCAGATCCTACTACTGTCCCCCTTTTCTAGATACGGAAGCTGGAGCACAGTGCTATTAAGTAGCTCGCCCCAAGGTCACACCCAAGGTCACACAGCTCGTAAGCGGTGGAATCAGCTTTTGAACCTAGATGGTTTGGGAGAGAATTCAGCTTCATCTTCTTTCAATGAGTTTGTCACCCAGCAGATGATGCTTCCCACTGCCAGAAAGAGAGAGCCTACAGCCTGTGATTACCATAAAGGAGGTAGGTTAGTTTCCCAGGGCTGCCACGACAAATTGCCACAAACTTGGTGGCATAAAACAACAGGAATGTATTCTCTCACAGCTCTGGAGGCTAGAAGTCCAAAATCAAGGTGCTGTCAGGGCCAATGTGAACCCTGAAAGCTCCAAGGGACAATCCATTCCTTGCCTTTTCTGATTTCTAGTGGCTTTGGGTATTCCTTGGCCCATGGATCCACCAATCCAATTTCTGCCTCCATCATTACATGGCATGAGCTTCTCTACGTCTCAACTCTGTGTGTCTTTTATAAGAACACTTGTCACTGAGTTCAGGACTCACTGGGATAATCCAAGATGGTCTTTTCATCTCAAGATCCTTGACATAATTACATTTGCAAATATTCTGTTTCCAAGAGGTCACATCCTGAGGTTCCCGGTGAATATGAAATTTTGGCAGATACCATTCAACCCAGTACAGGAGGGAAATGTCAGACAATTACTCAGGACACTGCCTCTACTGCTTTTCCTACAACTGAAGAGATGCTTGCAGTGAGCTGAATGTCTTTGTCCCCCCAGAATTCATAGGTTGGGACCCTAACCCCAATGTGATGGTATTAGGAAATAGAGCCTTTGAGAGGCAATTAGGTCATAAGAGTAGAGTCCTCAAGAATGGGGCCAGTGTCCTTATAAAAGGGACCCCAGAGAACTCTCTCACCCCTTTTTTCTGCCATGTGAAGACACAATAGACAGTTAGCAGTCTGCAATTCAGAAGAAGACCCCTCACCAGAACCCAACGGTGCTAGCACCCTGATCTCCAACTTTCAGCCTCCAGAACTGTAAGAAATAAATGTATGTTATTTATGAGCCACCCAGTGGATGGTATTTTGTTATAGCAGCACAAACTGGCAACATTGGAGCCAATGGGGTTGTAAACTCTAAATAATGTAGAAAGTTGTTTTAAAGCTGTACAAAGTTGGAGATCAAAGATAGGAGGTACTGAATGAAAATAGAGGAGAAAGAATCAAGAGCTGAGCCTGTGGCTTGGTTACCCTTGCAGCAATGAACATCTAGTCAACATCATGGGCTTGTCTCCCTTCCCACTTAAAGGGCAGAGCTGAGCTCCAGCTTATCTTCTCCCATTTCCTCAGGGAGAGGGAACTTGAATGCTTGCCTTCTGACTGGAGAGGATATGACTGTTTTGTCCTAGAAGTAGAGATAGGAAGCTAGTGTCCTCAAGAACTTGGCCTGCAGATGCCCTGTTTGTCCAGACTCTTCAAGTCTCCAGAATGGCCTAGACTCTCCATTATCCTCTACACAGAGGATATCCTCACCCATCTTATTTTCCTGATCTCTTGAAACATTAGAATTTGAGCCTCTCCAGGATATGTTAATGCACCTTACCAGCAAGAGCATTAATTTCTTTATGAAAATTTTTGTCTGGTCTATCCACATTAAAAAGTCACAATCCTGCTTTTAACTGACTTAATTTCTTGAGCACTAAATACCTTAGCCTTATTATGCATTTGCCAGTTTCCATCCTCCTGCCAACTCCCACCCACACCTTCCTTCCTTGAGTCACATGATAATGGTTCCATTATCCTCAAGAGTTTCTCCCTAATCACTGTGTTTCTCCATTCACCCTAGGAGGGAAGATCATAGAAGAGTGTTTGTTATCCCTGATGCTGGTGATTTTGGCAACCACCTGAAATGTGCTAATAGCATAGCAAGATGACTCTTGCAGACAAAAAGGGACTGTTCCGAAAACCAGACAAACTAAGACTCAAGTTAGGGATGGTATTTGACTTGCTGAGTAGATTTGCGCAGAGAAGCCCCAAGTCTTGGTGCCTCCATGCCCTTATATACAAATAAAGATAGCAACACTCTATTGGGTAGAAGTTAGATGAGATAATGGGAGTGAAATCACTTCTTACACTGCAAAAACCTTACAATTACACGAGATTCCTGCTGTTTTTTAATCTGTGCATTCCAGTTTCCTCCTACATGAAGCCAGTCTGCAACTGTCAACAACCCTTAACTACCTGGGTTTGCAACACTGTTGACAAGCCCACTGGAAGGCAGATGTAAACAATCAGAAACAATGACTTCAAAGGGAAGGCACCAGCATCATTCCCATTGTGATGCCTGGTATTATTTCAGGAGAAGTACTTCCTTCTTGCCCATTTCCCTCAACAATTATTTTCAGTTTCCCTTCACAGAATGATTATAAGGTGGTCCCCAATTCGGCTTCTAATGTCAAAGTTAATTATCTCCATCGTCTGAAATTGTTGAAACCTGCTGAGTCTTCATCACCATACCCTTTTGATTAGGGAAATGAATTAAACACATCACCAACAGATGTGATCAAATAAGGGCCATGAAATATGGGAATCCACAATTAACTCTTCCTAACAGACATCTCTTCACCTATGTATTGTGACATAAAGAGACACTAAGTAAAAATAATAATGAGCATTCATTAATGTCTCCAATGTGCCATTATTTCTTTTAACTTCTATTTATCAGTCAGGTTTAGCTAGAGAAAAATAACCAACAAAGGGAGGGAGAGAGAGAGAGAGAGAGAGAGAGAAATTTTGTTGGGCAGGCCAGCAAGCTAGAAACTCAGGCAAGATTTCCATGTTAGTCTTGAGGTAAAATTCATTCTCTCCCTGGAAATTTCAGTTTTTGCTTTTAAGGCCTTCAACTGATTGGATCAGGGCCATACATATTATTGAGGCTAACCCAATTTACTTAATACCAATTTATTGTAGATTATTAATCCCATCTACTAAATACCTTCCCAGCAACTTCTAGATTGGTGTTTGACCAAACAATTGGACACCATAGCCAAACCACGTGGATACAAAAAATTGACCATAACATCCTGTGAGGAAAGCTTTTAAAGATCCATTAACATGGATGAACTGTGGCTCCTTGACTTCAGATAATTTATCCAAGGGCTGATGGAATTTGATCCCTGATAAAAGGCAACGAGGCCCTTGTTCTCTTCACTCCACTGCATTATGCTCTGGAGACAACTCCAGAATTAATAGGAAAAATGGTAAAACTAAAAATATATATCTAGGAAACATGCTGTCAAAAAAAAGGTGGCTAATAATAAGAATTCACATTATTCCATATTTTCCTTAATAAGAATTCCATTATTTCCTAAATAGGGTATTATTGGTCAAAAATAGAGTTTGAAAGACTTTACTGTAATGCCTGCATTCTTTAGAGTCTTACTTTCTGGCATTAATCCCTGGACCAGCTGCATTGGCATCACCTTGGAACTTGCTAGAAACATGGAATCTGACTGAGGCTTTACCCCAGACCCACTGCATCAAAATGAGTCATAATTTTAGCAAGAGTCACAGGTAGATGAGTTTTCTTTTTCTGCGTAACAAATTATCATCAACTTAGTGACTGAAAACGAACACCCATTTACAAGTTCAAAGTTCTATAGATCAAGAGTTGGCATTGGCTAGGGTAGAGGATTGGCTGGATTCTCTCCTCAGAGTCTTACAAGCCTGAAGTCAGGGAGTTGGTGGGGCTGCCCTCTTATTTGAAGGTCCTGAGGAAGAATCTACTTCAAGCTTATTGAGGTTGGTCGCAGGATTCTTTTTATTTGCAATTGTGGGATTGAGACCAGTGCTGCATCGCTGACTGTGAGCAGAAGTCACTCTTGGCTCCTAGAAGCTGTCTGCGTTCCTTTTCTTGTGGTCTCCTCCATGTTCAAAACAGCAACACACAGTGGGTGCATTTTCTTCCAATCATCTAATGTTTAATATTTCTCTGACATCCTGTGTTGCCACCAGCTGGAGAAAGCTCTCTACTTTCATGGGATCATATGTGATTAGACAAGGTCCATTCAGATCTTAAGGTCAATCATACCATATAATGAAATGTCATCACTGGAGTGGTATCTCATCTCTCTTGCATTCACATATTCCCAGGATTAGAGTGGGGCATTTTGAGGAGACTCAGAGGTCATCCTTGAATTCTGTCCACCATATTGGTGACTTTCATGCACAATATTAACACTCAAGAAACTTTTCTTTATTTTACGCTATTTAAAATAATGGATTTATCCACACTGTCCTAAAATGTATGACATAGAAGACTCTCACAGTCAGGTTAACAAACATATAGCTCATTTGAGATTGCACTTACACATGCATTCTCTCATTCAATTCTCAAAATGTCTTGGGCATCATGGAGATGCCCAAGTGAGAATGAAGAAGCGAATACTTGGAGAGTCTCAGTGCCCTGCCGAAGGTTATGTGGCAAGTGCACAGAACATCTGATATTTGAACCCTAACTCTTGTTTAAAAGCCAAGCATGCTTTCTCCCTCTCTCCATCCTCCCAATAACATTTTCATACACTTAGGTTGCTTTTAGTAGATTATTGGAAAAGCAGTTCTAGTAGTAAATTCATTTTTACCGAAGTGCAAGAAACTGCTAGAATGACTCATTAATGTCTGGTTAATTGTTTAGTGAGTGACCTGCTGCTGTGTGACAGGCTTGTTCATCAGTGATCAAGACCAACTCATTCTGTCTTCACTGGAGTGGCATGCCAACAGCTAAGCACTCCAGGAGCTAATGGCATAGGATGGCTTACAGGGGGTTCTCACTGGCCTAGGAAGCTCAGGAAACCCTACAAGGGTGTTTGTAATTTATGGGAATAAATACAAAGAGACAGTAATTTAAATAGCATTTTTGAAGAGATATTTTTGGATTGGGATTTTCTCTTTGAAATACCTCAAATCACACCCTGGGGGTGATGTAGACATACTTGGAAGCAGGAAACATGATCTCTAGATCTGACATCAGCAGCTGTCATGGGGAACATCATCTACCAGCACTGAGTTTCTGCTTTTGGAAAACCTTGGGTGGAGTAAAAGAACTCTGTGATACTTTTGTTCAAGGATGCCGCCCTAAAGACAATGGTGAGGTGTAAGGGGACGCTCATGGAATGAGGGGGCCAGATACCTAGAAACCATCTCTTAGAAACCATCTCAGCTCTGGTATCCCCAGCTCTGCTGTCAGTCCACTGGGCTGGGTGAAGAGCTGGATCTAATCATTGAGCAAAAGCCAGGAAAGCTGGTGGCATCAGATTGGGCCAAGAAGTGGTGGCCTGGAGGAACTGCTGCTGACAACTTTCTACACAGTCCCTCCTTGTGCTGGAGAACAACTGGGATCGGTAATGTCATGGATCCCTTCCAGCTTCGGGACTCAAGTTCTGCTGAAAACACTGACCCTCATCCCTCAGCTTCCACCATCAGCCACTTTCTCCCTTGGCATTTTAACAGCTCAAATGGAAAAGTCTTGAGGACTCAGTTTCTGAAGCCTGGTGAGTCATGTCATCAAATTAAATGATGCCACCTGCATACTTTGTTTCATCTGGAAGGCTTTTAATAAAGTCATTTTTTAAAGGAGTCTGAGCAGCTGGCCACCAGATGCCAGTCTCCACCCCTTGAGTTGTGTTGGCGGCTTAGAGTTGGGATAACTTAACAGCCAAGCCTCCATTAAGTCAGTGCCTAGTTACTTTCTAGGCTTGACTTTTATTGTTATGTGGCAAATAAATTCAGGACAATTGAAGGCCTAATGAAAAGAGAGTAAATATGGGTCCAAAAAATTGTCTCAAAGATAAGGTGGCTGGAGTCAACAAAAGTTTTAGAAGTTTTAGTTTAGAACCTTATGCTCAGATAATTAAACAAATTAAAATAAATGTATAAATAATTCAAAACAACTACCAAGTCACAGTACATTGTAAGACTTTCTAACATTTATCAGACATATATCTGTGTTATAAGAAAATGAGGACAACTCAAAGCATGTTTGAAGATCAATCAACATTCATGACCCATTTTTGCTAAATTCTGAAGCATTCACTTTTCTGTAAAAGATGTGGAAGCTGATGGGAAGGCTCAAAATTCTCATGATAATTGGAAAAACTATTTTCAGGAATTTGTTCTCTAAGTCAACTTTATGCAGATGTAATTCACATATAATACATACAACCATTTTATCACCACAGTTCAATGATTTGTGACCACAGTCTACCATTGCAACCAACACCACACCAAGATATAGGAAGTCCCCATCACCCCCAAAAGTTTTACTGGAGGCCCCTTGCTTTCAGTCCCTACTCTGCCAGTCCAGGCAACCACTGATCAGCTTTGTTATTATCGATTGGTTTTGTCTGTTCTAGAATTTCATGAAATCATACAGCATATTATCTTTCATATCTGGTTTCCTTAGTTCATCATGTTTTTGAAATTTACCCACGTTGCATATTTCATATACCAGCCATTCATTATTTTTTTTTTATTTTTTGCTAAGTTACATTCCATTTTACATGGATTTAGGACTATGTGTTTATTCATTCATCTATTTATGGATATTTGGATTGTTTCCAGTTTTATTGCTGAATGATGTTCTATCATATGGATATGCCACAAATTGTTTATCTACTGTTAAACTAAGTTTAACCTACAGCTGCTTTCTTATGTATTTTAAGTTCAGCCAAAAGATTTTTTCCAGTCACTGAGTTTCAGACAATCAAAGGCAGACAACGGTTCAACCCTGGTTCAAATAAGGTAAACCCTGAACTGTCACCAATCCTGCTGTTTCAGTCCCTCATTTCTATTTTCTGCAGTCACTTTCTTTTTTCTGTCCATAAATTTTCTTCCACCACATTGCTGCACTGGAGTGATTCTAGGGGCTGCCCAATTGGAAATTGTTCTTTATCAGTTAAACTGTTAATTTGTCTGAGGTTTTTCTTTCAACATTACTCACTTGTAGATGGATATGTTTATTTCTGGTGTTTGCTATCATGAACTGGTCTGCTATGAATTTTTTTTTTATTAACTTCTTGTAGACATATTGTTTCATTTGTCTTTGGTAAATAACCTAAGCATGGAATTGCTGGGTTTCATGAAAAAGAGTATAGCTAACTTTGTATGGAAGTGCCAAACAGTGCTCTATAATGGTTGTACCATTTTACACTCCCATCAGCACTGCACCAGAGTTCTAGCTGCTCTACACACTTGTCAACTCTTGGCACTGTCAGTCTTACGTTTTAGCCATGTTAGGAGGTATGTAGTGTGGCCCCATCATATTTTAAATTTACATTTCCTTGATGACATGAATATTTAAGACACCTTTAAGATAGGAAGAGAAAAGACTAAGATTCAGGAGCAAAGAAAGAAAGTTGATGGGTAGAGTTACCATAAACTTTAGTGAGTCTAGGACAGTCATGGATTATACTAGTGTCCTGATGTAATTACCAATAGTGCAATGTATTAGTCAACTCAGGCTGTCATAACAAAATACCATAGTCTAGGTGGCTTAAACAACAGGAAATTATTTCTCACAGTTCTGGAATCTGAAAAGTTCAAGATCAAGGTACCAGCCAATTCAGTTCCCCAGTGAGGGCTCTATTCCTGGTTTGCAGATAGCTCTACACACATCAAAAAGAGAAGAAGCAAGCTCTCTTGTGCTTCCTCTTATGAGGGCGCTAATCCCATCATGAGCCCCACGCCCATGACCTCATCCAAATCTAATTCCCTCATAAAGGTCCCACCTCCAAATACCATCACATTGGGGATTAAGGTTTCAACACACATGAATTTGAAGAAGGATGCAATTCAGTCCACAGCAGCCTTGTAACAGCAAACTTGGATTAAGATTTGCTGTTACATGTATGATGTAGTCTTTTTTCTCCAGCTCTTCACAAAGCCTTCAATAAATTTGCATTTCTCATCAATACATTTGAGGTTAGATTTATGTTTATAAGTTAGGTCCCAAGAGCAGAAGTTACTCAATAAAAACCCATAACATTCATATAACAATTATTATAAACTTTGGTAACATTAAAAAGTATACACTATGATATGCTTCATATTATTGAACTATTAGCTTTCTTTTAAATAAAGTCTAGTATTTTGGTTTGAAGAATGAAGCTTACAGCATAAAGTATGATGCAAATTTAAAGAACCACAATTATCAATGAAAATATATCATTTCAAATTGCGGCTAATTCTAAAATAAATGTGAAGATTTATCCTCTCCCAGGTTTGTACATCTTATTTTGACCCCTTGTAAACTGAAAGAATCACACTCCATAATCAGGTATTAGTTTATCCATGAAAGCAAAATACAATTTGAGCCAAGGATTCTGTCCATCCCTGAAACCAAATCCAAGCAAAATTTTTTTCTTGACTCCCTTCCCATTTTCTCTTTCATTCTGGCAAAAATTACCATCAGAATGTAATAATTTCAATTTCATTCTATCTTTTTCCTTGTTAGGGTTCACAGTATAACATCCAGTCTCAAGCATTATATCTGGCAGCACTTAATACCTGTTTGAAAATAGATGAAAATGCATGCATACCTGAAATTTGCTTCCTAAGTCTGGCCACATTTTCACTATGTAACCCTTCAAATAGTTCCATTCTTCTGTGGCTTCCTTTTACTTTTTCTTTTTAAGTATGTACATAAACGCAAGATATTATATGACATACCATGAATAGTAAAAGGTTACAAAAAGTTTAAGACATGAACCCAGCCCTTGAGAAACTTAGACTTTGGTACAGGAAAAACACACACAAAAAAACACATGCATGAAGATGAAGAACTATGACATAAAGCAGAAAGTGGTAAGTACACTGTGTGTGAGATAAATGATTGCAGTTTGAAAGCATTGAGTATCCTTGTAAGCAGGGCTTTACTCTGCCAAGAGGACTATGCATGCAAGAATTAGTAGACAAGTGAAGGATAAAGTCATGTTTTTATTAATAGCTGGGTGGGTGCCCATTAGTACCACCCTATGGTTGGAAAGAAGAAAAGATGATTTCTAAGAATAGTGTTAAAGCACAAGGTTTATGCTCCGAAGTTGACATATGCTTGGCTACTCCCAGTCTCCCATCCTCAAATCTGCAAAGCCAGAGTTGAACCCAGTTTATCAATCAATAGTATAGACCAAAAATCTAAAAAAGAGTAAAAGAATGGTGGATTCACCCTGTGAGGAGATGACTGCCTGTAACTACACAAAAACAGGAAATTGAAACTCGTCTATCTCACTTGGGAACAGAAAGGGAAATGTAGACAAGAGGATTTGTCCACCCTGGGAAGATAAAGAATATCCTGGTCTCTCACAGAATAGGAAGGTAATTCAGCCAGATAAACCCTAAACCTTCAAAGTTGTGTCTCCACCAATGGTGAATTGTAGCCAGTAAATTTCAGTGTTAGACCAAGCAGATTATAACTCCTTTTCTGTTAAAGGAAAACTAGGCAAGGAAAATAAGGTTATGGAAAAGGAAGATAGTAGTATTATCTCTTTCTGTTCTGTGGGCTGAAGACGAGATGTGAGCAGAGGAACAGGAATTGTCTTCTTCTACCCACAAGTATCATTTCCAAAGAAAGACCTCTTCCTGAATGTGCTTTGTGCAGTATTTGTACCATAATGTGCTCCTCAATAACCATTATTTGAATCAGGTGAATTTTTTGCAAAATGTGAAATTTTTTACCCCTTAGTAGAAGATTGAATGCACCCATGGTACCAATTTTTCACACCATTCTGTGTCCATGTCTTTCAGTGGACTCTTTCTCTGACTCTAGGCTTGAGCTTGACACTTGCTTTGGTCAATGGGTCAATAGCAAAATTTTTCCATTGACTGGAAAAAAGAACTTGCATGTTTCTAACTTTTCTTTTGGACTCTTTCAACTACCTGAAGACATATTCAGACCATCCTTCTAAAGGATGAAATACATAGGGTAGAGCCAGTTGCCCCAGCCAAGGCCATCCTAGATCAGCCAACAGCCAGCAGACCACTAGACATGAGTCAACCAAGGCCAGAAGAACTGCTCAGCCAAGCACAGCCAAGATCTGCAGAACTGTCCAGACAACACACAGATTTATGGGGAATAATAAGTGGTTACTGTTTTAAGTCACTATATCTTGGGGTCTTTTTAAACATAGAAATATTTCATTGATATAGCCTTCCTGGAGATTCCCATCTTCCAAACTTTTTTTTTAAACCATATGCTTCTTTTCATGGAGCATTTCAGAGTATGACTCCACAGAAAATATTTCAGGGAGACAATGGGATAAAAAATATATATATAGTAATAGAAGTGCCTCAGGATGCCAATTTTATAGATATAATGAAGAAAAGACAATGAGGATTTGATGATGGAATGCTTTGGGGAAGAAAAGGAAGTAAAACCAATAACACATGTTTAAAATCTCAAACATTTGAGAGGATTTTGACAATAATGACAGAATTAGGCAACTCAGGAATAGCAGCTTTGAAGGAAAATAGTTTTGATATAGTTAGAGATATTAAACCTGAAGGAAATGCATTATTTCCAGGAAGTGAGATCCAGCAGGCATTAGAAAAACACAAATGATGCTGGGAGAAACATTGATCCTAAACGGTGAACACCTGACTCATGAAGGAGACCCTGCAGAGGAATGAGAGTCAAGGCTAATTAAGACACCTCAGAAGGTGTGATATAGGAGGTCACACATGCAGAGGCCAAAAGTAGGACAGAGATTTCTCTAGGCCAATGACAGAATGAAGACTGTAACTCAGACTGTTGATTTCTTGCTCACCTTACCACACTGCTCATGAGTCATTTAGCCACTAATTGGATATTGGCTTACTGGAGGGCAGCCAACCAAGATGGTAACCTAATTGAAATCATATTGCATGAAGAACAGTTGAAAGCCAGAATCGTTGAACTTGAAGAAAGGAAGATGAAGTTGGTGGGGAGGGGGAAGGCTGAGAGTTGCCATTGGATATTTGGAAGGCTCTTATATGTGGAAAACAGGGCAAGAATATTCACTGTTACTAAGAGAATTATTCTAATGCCAATGTAAAGCTGTGGCCCTCTTTCTCTGGGAACAATCAAGTAGAGTGGCGAAGACTGCACAGATGAATCAGGAATAGAGTGAGAGAGTGAATCAAAACACTCTCAAGCCTTCTTCCAAATCTATGATTCTACAGTCTACAAAGAAATCTTTTCTAGCTTCCTTTTCTAGTTGTGATTATCTGTTATAAGCTGATGTATTCCCCTACATCCTCAAGAAAGCAAAAAGGGACCTTCAGATTTGCTCACCATGACCAAAACCCATGAAAAGCGAGTCAGAGACTGCAAACTCAAAGATGACTTCTGTGCCTTCTGTATCTCCAGTACTCAACACTGACACACACACTGTAGGCATCCATGTATAATCTGACAATCTGGAAGAGGGTCAGTATCTCTTGTGTGGCTTCACCTTGCAGTTGGGATTGGATCATTTCCTACCGTTCTGAATAAAGAACATTTCAGTTGATCTACAATCTCCAAACTTTACTAAAGTCTTCCAAAAGGAATATGGAGTTTCCCAGCAAGGTTCATTTTGTCTTTGGCTTCTTCCTGAATGTCTTCACTTGGTTGATAGAACACAGCAAAGGCTTTATTATAAGATCCAGATGAAGCCACCTGGGTTTAAGGATATAATTTTAATCTTGGCTGCTGCACACAAGCAAAGGAGAAGAAATAAAGTTAACACACAAAACTTAATATATGAAAAATGTTCAAACTTTATAATTATATTCAGATAGAGAAGTGATGCTGCCTCTAGCAGCTTAGAAAGTCTCTCAGAAGTAATCTGTACTCATCTCAAATATACATTTTAGCAATAGATACTTAAGGAGAACACATGGTTTAAGCATATTTTCTTCATTTGGCATGGAGATTGTACTTTTCACCATCATTTAAGAGTCTGGATTGCTGAAATCAGACAGTCTAGGTTCAAATCCCAGATTTGTTTCTTTTATTTATTTATTTATTTATTTTTTGAGTCAGAGTCTCACTCTGTCGCCCAGGCTGGGGGACAGTGGCACGCTCCCAGGCACCGCAGCCTCACCCTGCTGGGCTCCAGTGATCCTTCTGCCTCAGCCTTCCGAGTAGCTGGGACTACAGGCGTGTGCTACCATGCCTGGTTAATTTTTTTGATTTATTGTAGAGATGAGATCTCGCCAAGTTGCCTGGGGTGGGGAGGTCTCGAACCCACAGGCTCAGACAATCCGCTTGCCTCGGCCTCCCAAAATGCTGGGATTACAGGCTGAGCCACCCAGCCCAGTTCCCAGATGTGTTTCTTACTGGCTGTGTGACCTTGAGCTGGTCAGTTATCCTCTCTATACTTCAGGTTCCCCACTGCAGACATGAGGATAATGTTAGTATTTACTTCATAGGATTGTGGGAGAATAAAATGAGACAATACATACAAAGCACATAAAACAGCGCCCAGTACATAGTTAATGCTCAGTGAGTGTTTGCAATTTTTGTTACCATCGGTTTAAAATGGTAGAAGAGAAAAGGGTCTGACCCACTTAAAAGGATGTGTGGAGTGAAGGAAGCCACATTTCTCGTGGAAGTGCTCCAAATCCCTGAGGTAGAAATGAATTGTGTGAACTAGGAACTTCTGTACCTCTGTTCAGAGCAGTTCAAAGCAAGTTGAAAAAACATGTGGCCTAAGTATAGGGCAATTTTTAGGAAAATTAGCTCTCAGCATGAATAGGACATTTACCCTGTTTCCTCTGAGAAGCAGCCTGCAACAGTCAATATCAGAACACACAGTAAAACAAGTGCTTGGACAAGTGGAGTTTATAATAGTTAGATGCTAAGGATGGTACTTAACTTGTAACTTGGAGTTTATAACTGCTTTTATCCTCTGCTTTGAAGGTTACTCATGAAATCTAACAGTAATTCATGCATGGTTTTCTTAGTGAATGCATATATTTTTAAAATATGGGGAGTAAATTTTGTTTTCTCTCACTCATCTTTCCATGGTCTTCAATTTAATTAGCTCATTAGCACACAATTTATAAACCTTAAATTTATACAAGTATACACACCTGACATTTATCTGGATTATATTTGCAAGAACAAGAAAGTAGGACTTTATGGTTAACATAAAAACAGTTATCAGGCCAGGCATAATGGCTCATGCCTGTAATCCCAGCATTTTAAGAGACCAAGGTAGGAGAATTGCTTGAGCCCAGGAGTTCGAGTTCAGCCTAGGCAACATAGCGAGACCTCGTCTCTAAAAAAAAATTTATAATAAAAATAGTAAAATTAAACTGTCATGGTGGTACCCACCTGTAATCCCAGCTACCCAGGAGGCTGAGGCAGGAGGATTACCTGAGCCCAGGAAGAGGAGGCTGCTTTGAGCCACGATTGTGCCACTGCACTCCAGCTTGGGCAACAGAGTAAGACCCTGACTCTAAAAAAATAATAGTAATAGTTATCATCGGGTAAAAAGTTTCAGCTATATGAGATAAATAAGTCCTACAGTCAACCACATTGCAAAGGAAGCTGGGAAATGTAGACATCAGTAAACACCAAAAGTATCTGCCATAGTGCACCCTCTGGTTACCAAGGATCAATGTCCTTTTCTTTTTCCAAACATCCAAGGTCACCTAACTGGTCTGTGGTAGATTCAAGATCCGGTGCCTGCAGACCTCTTCTCAGTAGAAGATGGAGCAAATATAGACTATCTTTATCTGCAGACACAGAAAACAAAAAAAACCCCTAAAACCTGATCTATACCCTGTAATTTTAGATTCTTTCTCTCTCTGCACAATTTCGGTCAGAGGTATTATCCTCTGTCTACAGCATAACAATAACTTTATGTGATGCAGATAATGTAGTAGAAAATAATCTATAATTTTTGAAATAATGAATAAGAATTGTTTCCCAGAACTTGTTTGAATAACTTTGCACAGTGAACATACTTAACAAATTGTGCCCAAGTCAATATTTCTATTCTCTACCAAATGGTCTACTTACTTAACTGATGTTTTGTGTTCATTTAGGAGATTTTATTACATCATAATTATTCATTAAAGTATGCCTGTCAAAGGCATACCTTGTTCTATCTTTACTTCTGGACAAGCTTTGACATATTAACCATTTCTAACGGGAACATACTCGTCTACGCAAACCATAATTGTCAAAACTGTAGATTGGTCCAAACACAAGTGCTATTTTATTCATTCATTATTTGTTGAGCACCTATTATCTATCAGTACTAAGCATGATTGATTTTGAGATGTACTATATTTTGAGATATAAAATACTTTTAAAATCGTTATTTTTAGTTGGCCACACTTTAAGTTGTCTGTAATTTGAATTCACAAATGCTTATGTGTGTGTGTGTGTGTGTGTGTGTGTGTGTGTTTAGTGGCAGTTGGGGAAAGGTAGTGAGAATAGTAAAATTTGTAACATTGGCTACAGACAAAATGTCAGAAGACTTATTCAATTACATAGACCCTGAAAATAAATATTTTTCTTAGTTTATTATTCACATATAAGATGAAGTTTAAAATAAATCCAATGCAAACAGTATCATTTTAGGTATCCTCCCCCTTTATGAAAAACCTGTACAATAATTTAAAATTTTCAATCTAATAAATTAGAAGCAAATTGCATAGAAATGATTCTGTTAGCAAAAGTGATATTTCAACACAATTTCACTAGTATCACTCTTCCGTAAGTTGGGGAATAAACTTTCCCACGTGTTTTGGTTTTTTTGTTTGTTTGTTTACAGTAAAATGATGCCATTTGTCCTTTAGACATCTCTTTAAAAGGCAAAAGCAAATGGAAGCAATGTGGCGAGACAAGCAATGAATAAAGGAGAGAAAAGATTGTTTAGATACCTGAGACCCTTGCTTTTCATTTGCCTCAGGCCGGGGTTTACAGAAGAACATTATCCACTCCTACTCGTTCCTAACTAGTGTATATATTAAGCTCTTTGAAATGTGAGCATTATGGGAAGGATCGCAGTTGCTTTAAATTATAGAAGTTGGCAAGTGCCTGGGAGAAGGAGTGGGAGGTTGTTTAAACTGAGAAAGACAGTTGCAAAACTTCGTACAACAGCATGAGCTCCAAGCTTCAAACGCATTCTCATGCTCAGACGAGCGCTTTATTCTTCATCAAGTGCCTTTTTGCATTGTTTTGGAGCAGCTTAAAATAATAAGCCTATATTTCTGTTTTTAATTTTTTAATGGTTTCTAAATTCATGGGACAACCAAAGCAAGAAATCCTCATATTTTGGGGGAAAGTTTGATGTCAGCAATGCCCAGAAAAGGTAAGCTACCGTTTTCACTGCAGTTTTTCTCTTTCTCCCTCCTGTTTGGCCTTTGTTTAAATATATACTGCGAGAACTTAAGATAACTACTTGTAAAGAAATGGGGGAAAACTATGTCAACAATTGATAAATCAAAGGTTAGAAAGCCTCAGCGGTAGTGCGTTCTCCTACTTTCTATTCTGCTTGACGCATGAACCTCTGTGAAATGTCTTTCACTATTTTTTTTAAATGCCATTTATCTTGGAAAATGTGAGAGGGTCTTCAAAATCTCCAATCCAATGAGCCTAGCACTTGCCAGTGTGGTGACAGGCTAACTTATTGCCAAGGTCAGTTTATCTATGTTTTCTGATTCCGTTATATGCAACTCAACTTCCGGAGCTGGGATCTTTCTATTAACTCGGAAATCTTTCCCAAGGAAGATTTTAATATCATTCCAAAAATACTCTTAAATGCAGTTACTATGACTTCTTATAAACTTGTTTTGCAGAATATGTTTTTGAAAGTTAAATAAATCATTTGACTTTTCCTTTGTAACAACATGGGAGGATTTTACAGAAATTATATATCCTGGGGGAAAAATACAGTTCAACTCAACATTTGTTAATTCAAGTCACAGACGGCCGACAATGTTATCTGAACAGGGTGTCTTTGCCTTCTCAGTTGTGTCTCATACACAGGTAGGAAGCAGAAAGACTAAGACAGTTTCTTGTTTTTCTGCACATTGACCAGATGAGAAATATCTTGTGGTTTGAGGTGGAGAGGCATGCAAATGTGTGATGCATTATAGTCTATTTTTCTGAGAGAGTGTCTGCTATCAGTGTTCCCATCTTTCCAAGGCAGAATTCCAGGTGCAAAAAACTAGATGGTCACAGAAATCTGCGCATTCTTTCCACAGACTAAGATTTTATCATAGCCCCACATTCATTCCTTCACGCACACATATGTGCTCACAGGCAGAGATTTTAAAATCCTGTGGATTTGATTGAGTTTGAGTGGTCTGGGACATCTAGGTGACCTCAGTGTGCAAAACCCACTGGTACAGAAACTTGAGCAGACAAGCTGGTTAGACCTGGGTGGAGATGTGAGGACTTCCCCAGAACTCTGTTCTCGGACTAAGAGAACTCAACTTTCTTGCTGCATAGATCTTGCTCCGTTTCTGGAATATTTTTTTCTTCTGTGTCAGATTCTGGTTTTATAAGGTAGATTATTGTGATTTCCCCTGCCTTGTGGTCTCAGCAAAAGGAAAGAAATTAAGGTCAGAAGAAGCACACTAGCATAGAGAAAGCAAGAAGGCGGTTCAATCAGCTCATTGCATGGTGGTCAGGAGACACGAGGAGTTGCCTCTCTCATCCATGGTTGTTAGTGGAGTCAGTGACCTGTGACTGCCAATTTATTGTCCTTCTCGTTCTCGAACCTTCTCTTTCTCCCTCCACTTGTATCTACACTGCCCCATAGAACATTAAGAGAGAGAGCGGTGGTTCTGACAGACGAGATGATTACTACTGTCTCCTTCCCAGTCATCTCAGCCCATCCCCAGGCCAGTTGGAGAAGCCCCCACCCTATTCGGAGTGGGGTCTCCAGGGCCCCACCCATGACCTCATCTCAGGCAGCCGGAAAGCTGGGATGGCCAGCGGTTGCATGGCGCCTGAGTGCACCCTGGGGACGGGTGCGGCAGAGAAATGCACAGTGTGGCATGACGTGGCCGCCCAGGAGCCCAGTGCGGACTTCCCTTCGTGGCTCGATGGAGGCTGGCGGCATCTCTGGAAGCCAGACCCCGCCCCTGGGCCCCAGAAGGCCCCGAAAAGACAAAAACAAAAAGGCGATTAGGGTTGCTAATGGAGCCCAAGCCAGCTGACTCATGGAAGGCACAGTCACAGGGGGGCTTTGTAATGAAACCTGGACAGAGTCTTGGAAAGGACAGGTCAGGGTTGTCCCGAAAGGGGCGCTTGCTGATGAGAGAGGCCCAGTGTGACCTAATCAAGCCTCCTCTCCCCAGAGAAACTGGGAGAGAAAGGCAGGTTCTGCAAGGGACAGGGGAGGAGAGTGTTAACTAATGAACTGCCAGGAGTGGGGTAGGCATGCTATCTGAATGGCTTCAGGTGGGAACTTGGCTTAGCACAGGTTTCAGGCCTCAAGTCTGTGAATATGAACCTAAAAGGCCCCAAGCACAGGGGTCAATGGCTGAGGGGCTAGGCAAGTGACACTGTTGTCATTCAACAAACCTTAACTGAGTGTCTGCTCTGTGAACGAACTGTCTTTGACAAAGACAGACCAAACATTAACAGTGGAGGAAGTACGGCATGAACACAAAGAGGTGCTTTGTAGATCAGCCTGCTAAAATCAAAGAAAGCTTCCCATAGGGCTGCATTTGAACTAGACCTTGGAGATTGAGTACAATGTCATGAGAGAGCTAAGAGGCACAAGGGTATCTAGGCACAGGCTGGCCTGCAAAGACACAGAAGGGTAAAGATCACCTCACCGTGTTCCATTTTCATAATGAAAGCTTAATGACTGTTAGCTATTCTTATTAACTAAATGCTGGTTTCTTTACTGCAGGATTTGTCACATGTTTTAGCAGTTAATGTGTCCTCTGACTCTCATGAGTGGGCTCTTAATTAGAATCTAATGTTTTCCAAACTCATTTGACCATGAAACAATTTTTCTCCCAAGGAGTATCACACAGGCCATGGAATGCATGCTGGAAAATGGTGAAGTATAAAGATGATCCCATAAACCAAGTAGCTTAGACATGGCAAGGCTTTATTTCCCAAATTGTCTTCTAAGGAACACCAGTTTCATGGGTCATTAAGAAGAAGATAACCAAAAGTATTTCCTGGTCAGGCAAATTTGGGAATGTTGAAAGCTGTGCATCACAGTGCCACAGTGGACCAGAGCTCCAGCTTTGGGGTCACAAATGTCTGACTTCAAATCCCAGCTCAAATCCCTCATTGCCGTGTGAACTTGGACCCATTCAGTCATCAGTTTCTTCATCTGTTAAATGAGGATAGTAATCATAATCATCTTCTAGGAGCATTCTGGGGATTAAATTAGAAAATCCATGTAAGGGCCTATTATCAAAGTGCCTGACATAATGAGAGCTTAATGAATGTTAGTCATTCTTATTAGCTATTAAATGCTGATTACTTTGCTGCAGGACTTGTCACATGTGTTCATTGGTTAATGTGTCCTCTGACTCCCATGAGTGGACTATTAATTAGAATCTGATGTTTTCCAAACTCATTTGACCATGAAACAATTTTTCTCCCAAGGAGTATCACACAGACCATGGAATGCACACTGTAAGATGGTGAGACTGAGTTTGCCTGGTGCGTTGAGCTCACATGTCCTACAAGCACATGGCATTTCTCAAGACTTAATTAAAGTTTACCAATCTCTACCCGTCACTTCACAAGTTGTCTTTCAGATTTATATGAAATAGAGGCCCAACACCTTGGAGTCTCAGAAAATAAACTTTCTTAAAAAACAAAAAGATTGTCAGCTTTTAGAAAGAAAAGTGACAGCAAAGCCAACACTTGTCAGGATACTCTCACTTGAAAAGTTAGCCTTTTCCTAGATTTGGGACCATACTATGTAGAGCACAATGCAGTAGGGACAAGCTAGATGCAAACAAGATCCTACCTTCAAGAAGTTAACAATCAAATGGAGAAATAAGACATGCGCTCCAGTATCTAAAATGCAAAATTAGATATTACAAGTCAGATTCTAAGAGAGGCTCAAAGTGAATGGGAACTCAAAGAAAAGGAGATCCCAGGTCCCTGGAATCATAGGGGTTATCAGTTATGTACTTGGACATTTACCATGTACAAGAAACTGTGCTGAGTACTTTACAATAAGATTCACCCATGTATATCTTACAAACAGTCCACAAGGTGTGTGTGCACTTACCCATTTCACTGATGAGAAAACTGAGACTCAGAGAGATTCAAACTTCCTGGAGTCTTCTAGGACTGTCATAGCAGAGTAAGGTCTCGAGCTCAGGTCCATGTGGTGCTCTGTATCCCTCACCCAGGAAGACTTCCCGAAGGAGGTAACATGCAATCTGGCCTTGGAGGTTAGGTGAGGATTAGTGAGAGGGCATTTCAGGCAAAAAGAGGAGAGAACAGTGTGGGGAGTAGCAGGAAAGCTGCTCAGTAGACAAAGTACATGCACAGAGAGAAGATAAGCTTAGAAAACTTGGTTGGAATCAGATCACAGAAAGCCTTGAATGCCAAACCACAAAGTTTAGATTTTTTTAAATGTAGCAATCACTTAAAGTTTGTAAACAAGAAAGTAGCATGATGAAAACAATGATTTAGGATGATTGATCAGTGCGCAGCAGGGACAGAGACTGAACTTCTGGTTAGGAAGCTAGATTTATCAGGCAAGATATAGCGGCAGCCATTGCTCACACGGCAGTTGGGGAGTGAGGTGTGCATTTGGCCTGGTGTCCACCAAGCCTTTGACCATCTCAATAGACTTTTAAATTAACAGCCCTGCAGCCTCACTAAGTTCAAATTGCACACGGGCCTCAGTTTAAGCCCTGTAAAACAGAAGGTTCCAAACACCAGGTTCCAAACCTCTCCTTCATATCAAGCGGGCGTATTTCCAAAAGAATGTTAAGGTCTACAAAGTTTTATGAGTTTACAGCTATAGAAATTACATAATAATGGTATTGGCACACAATGATTAGGGGAGGGTGCACTTTAATGTATCCCTTCAGGAGAAACATTTATTCATCCTTCTGGCTGTCTGCCTTTTGCAAAATTCAGTTGTCTACTTCTCATGACTGAGAACCCTCGCTGCAGTTTGTAACACATCAGGATCTTGTAGTGTTTTGAATGATAGTTACTCATGTATGTGTCTTCCGATGTCAGCTCCCAAATAGGCCATGTGCTTTTAGAGGGATTCATTTAGCTTTAGATCCTCTAATGCCTCACAACTACAGCAGGTCGGAATCTTAATTTATAAACACAGGTTTGGAAGAAATCTCACAATTCTTTATTTCTTTGAATTCAACTTAAATCTAATTCTAAGAGTCCATGCCCGCAGGAACTTTAGTTTCTGGAATCACTGAGGCTCTGACCTCTACCACCTCTAACATCAGGATCAGACAAAAGTCCTGGGAGGTATTGCTCTACACCAATTATGCTCATGCTTGAAAACTGCCTATTTCTTTGAAGTCTGTGGATTCTGCTTCCAAACTCTGCTTGGGGACCAGGAATCATTATCAAGGCCAGGAACCTGGCATCTGAGCAGTGCCAGGCAGCCGTCCCCTCTGAGGTCTGACCATGCAGGGTGAGCATTTTCACTTCTCACAGATACACCAACCCCACCTTCCCAGGTCTGAGAAAGTCTCCCATGGTAAGTCCCTCATTCCCCTCTCCCCAGCATATTCTCTTGGGTTTAGACCATTCTGAAAAGAAAAGAAGAAGTGTTATTTTCAAGAAAATTCTTCTTTCTGCTCTGAAGCGAGAACATACAAAAGGCTGGGCAGCACTTGAAATGATGAGGTAGAGAACACACAAATTAATATTTCAGTAAATTATTCTGTCATCCTCCCAACAGGTGTCCAATAATTGAAATAGGGGCCCAAAAGATGATAAAACAGCTTCTTCAAAGTTACTCAGTTTGCCATCAGAGGAGATATATATTATGATCAGATTGATAGTGTCTTTTATTAAGTGTACTGTAAAGTGCACTATAGCATACTTTGTGCCAATACTTTATATATATTTCCTTGTTCCCATTTTTAGATAAGGACAAATAGCTAGCTCACCTAAGATCCCACAAACACCAAGAGATGAAGCAGATGCTTAAACTCACGTTGGGCCTGTCTCCAAGACCCACACCCTTTCCATGTTGCCACAAGGACTCCCAGAAAGGATCCCTTATTCTTCATTTAGCTCTATTCTTGACTGATCCTTCAGTGACCATTTCCAATTAAAATTTATTCTAAGTGGAGATTTGTTCAATGAAGAGTTCTTTTTCATCGTAAACATGGTATGGCTTTGCTTGATATAGTATTAATCCAAAGAATGGTTTATTACCTGATCTCATCACTCATCTGCAAGGTTGTGGGGTGGGGCAAGTGGGGGTCTGGGGGGAAGGGAGATTCAATCCTATTTGGAAGGTAAAGCACCTTGTCAAAGGGTTAGAAAGAAGAGAGCTCAAACTCCAACGTATATTTGTCTTCTGCCCCCAAATCAAGGGAAGAAAATTGGTTCTAACTAATGAAAGGATAGCTGTAGAATAGTATTAAACATTGGCAGCTTAGAGCCTTTGTGTGCTACCAGTAACATAAAGCCATAGCTAATGTAATTCCCATGAAACATCCTACCAGATGAACTCTGACAATATTTGTGAGCTGTCACTAAAGCATTCACTGGTGGCCCTGCCAACAGCTAATATTCCCCAAACAACATACTCTATTAAATTGGTAAGTGATTTTTTTTTTCAGTTTCTTTCTTGTACCATTAATTTATTTAGAAAATATTTTTGGGGAGTAATGTTTACCCCATTCCACTCTAAAAATCTAATTTGACATCAGTGGAATTAAGGGATTATTTGAATGTATCAGAGTTACCAACCCATTATGTCTCCATCAATTTCCTCAATCATTAGCATATCCTCCTTTCTTTCTTGATAAAGACCATATTCCTTGGCCTGGTACCAGGGGGCATTTGAAGAATCTGCCTCCTTCTCTACCAGGCTCCCTCACATACCCCACAATGATGCACAGTGAACTCTTCACCATTTCTCAGGCACCCTTCTTCTCTGTGTAACTTGGACCTAAAGAATCTGAGTCCATTCCCTTGACTTTGTATGAATTATTTTGAACTATGTAAAATTACTGACCTTCAGTTATTTTGTTACCTACCTAAAAATGGCAACTTTATATAATGTCAATATAATCTGGAGATGTAAAGAAAGACTCTCATTTCTTGCAATTTATTCGCCAGCCTCTTAAACATTAAAAAACTGTGTTAAATGCCCTCCTGTTTGTCCATGAAGCTGAGATAGAATGGTGTCTAAATAGACTTTTAGAATGTATCCAAGCTACAGATCTCACCCTCAGCTTCAATGCCAGCAGCATCAAAACACTTAGTAAGATTGTCCTCTCCATTGAAAGACCCCTGGTCTCCAGAAAGTTCTTGAGTATGCCAAAATCTGGTCCTTTTTAACAACTCTCTATTGGTTCTCATTCTGCTGTTAGAAGTCGCAAGCAAAAGTCCTCTTTCTCATATTAAATACTCCAAGACTGTCATTATCTGCCTTCCTCATCCTCTTCCTCGTCTTCCTGCACTAACAGGGAGGACTTTTTCCCAGACACCTTGTGGTTCACCTGGGATACACATGCCCCTCTTGAAACAGACATTCAAATTTGATCACCAGATTCCAGATGACTTTCACACCTTTTGCCAACTCTATATGGATATTCCAGGATGGAGAGTGGCTACCTGAAGCCCTATACTGAGAAGGAATCTGAACTCAGTTTGGATTTAGCAAGAAGGTATGTAGAGTTCAATTAGTGATATCTAAAGGAGAATCAGGAATTTGTCAGGGCTGCTCTAACTACCACTCTGGATATTGTCTGTTAGCCGAGAGTATTGGGGAACTATTGCTGTCTCTGATTTAAATATTCTATTTTCCTTAATGCTAAATTTGCATCAGCTTTGCTAGTAAGCCCATCTCATAAAAATACCAACTAAGACATTCGGATTCTTTCTTTTTTTTTTTTTTTTTTGAGTTGGAGTCTCACTGTGTTGCCCAGACTGGAGTGCAGTGGCCGCTCCCGGCCATTGCAGCGTCGACCTGCTGGGCTCCAGCAATACTTCTGCCTCAGCCTTCCAAGTAGCTGGAACTACAGGTGCGCACTACCACACCCGGCTAATTTTTTGATTTATTGTAGAGATGAGGTCTTGCCAAGTTGCCCTGGTGGGTCTCAAACCTGCGGGCTCAAGCAATCCACTCACCTCAGCCTCCCAAAGCATGGGATTACAGGCTGAGCCTGGCTCCAGATTATTTCTTAAACTTAGTTGCAGTAAAGCCTGTTTTCATCTGTAATATGGTACTGCCTTTCTTCATAGTTAACTAAAAAATAGTTAAAAATCTGGAATTAAGATCTCTTTGTGTGCCTGTTTTAGCTCTAACCCTTTCTTGTTGTGTGATTGTGGATGAGTTACTTGCACTCTCTGAGCTTCTGTTTGGTCATCTTTGAAAATGGGAATTGGAAGTAGTGGGAAGCTGCTAGGGGAAGGCAGGGGCAGGAGTGGCAGTAGTAGGAAACTGCTGGGGGGGCACACCTTGTCAACAAGGGTACCTGCATAATGAACATTTGTATGCGTAATCCTGAATTGTACCCCACATATTTAAAATAAAAAATATACGAAAGGGCCAGGCTCAGAGGCTCAGCCTGTCATCTCAGCACTTTGGGAGGCCGAGGCGAGTGGACTGCCTGAGCCACAGGTTCGAGACCAGCCCAGGCAACTTGGCGAGACCTCATCTATACAATACATCAAAAATTAGCCAGGCATGGTAGTATGCGCCTGTAATTTCACCTACCTGGAAGGCTGAGGAGGAAGGATTGCCGGAGCCCAGCGGGTCGACCCTGGGGTGGCTGTGAGTGTGCCACTGTCCTCCAGCCTGGGCGATGGAATGAGACTATGACTCAAAAACACACACACACACACACACACACACACACAAGGGAAAAAAATGAAATCGCATATACCTACTCCATTGGACTCATAGAAGGTATAAAATGAGGTTTATGTAAGAAAAAGTATGCTAGTTAGAAAATAAACTACAAATGCTAGTTATTTTAGGAGGCTGATCCTGCTTGCTGGCCAGCTAACCTTTCCCTTTGCCTCTTTGTTATGAGGAATTTCTTTGCTCTGGACAAACTGACACTTAGTGGGGAATTAAAAACAAAAGTACGAGTAAAAGAAATGAAAACACACTATAGATACTTAGTGAGCAGACATGTATGTGGTTGTAAACATGTCGAATGAGAGAGTTTCAGCCGAGAGGAAAGTATTTCCACGATGCTGTCCAACAGGCAGAACCCAGACTGGCTCTCGCTGGCACATGTTGATTATTCAAGGCCTGGAATGTTTGGTTCTGAATGATTTGTCCTCACCATTTGCTCACACGATTCTACATTGCTGCCCTCAAGCCTTTGCTAACATTTCTCAGGGATGTGCTATGAGCAAGACATGAGCGCAGCACGAGACAATACACTAAACCAAAGCTACCATTCTAAATCCATGGACCGAGAAGGAGATGCACAAGAGTGCAGAGACCCCAGGGCTGCATGTGCCACCTGAAGCGAATGATCCCCACCACTACCCCAACACATCATTTTTGTGAGGCAACATGGCCCTTGGTGCCCTATTTTCTATTTTCTTATTTTTTTAAAAGAAAATCCATATATATAGATATTGGGTTGTGAAATAACCCTATATTAAAGTTTTTGCCATGTTTCTAACTTGTAGACATGTTTCATATGGTTTACCCAATATAATCTGATGTAAAAAGAGTTCCCATTTTCTTGCTATGTGAAAAATCTCTCTGCCATTCGACAACCATGTCCTGAACACACATGCACATTGTGTGTTCACACCAGGTAGCAGAACACAATCTTGGCACGGAAGGTACTGTTGTAGGCAAACCCTCATTCTATCCTCCCAACACCCCCTAAGGTTGGTACTAGGTTTATCCCTATTTACAAATGAGAGTCAAAGCTTTGCCATTGGTTAGAAGTGACATATACGGGCTCAATCCTGTCATCCCAGCACTTTGGGGGACCGAGGCGATAGGATTGCCTGAGCCCATTGGTTCAAGACCAGCCTGGGTTACATAGTGAGACCTAGTCTCTAAAATAAATCAAAAAATTAGCCTGGCATAGAAGCATACGCCTATAGTTCTGGCTTGTACTTGGAAGGCTTAGGCAGAAGGATCGCAGGAGCCTAGCAGGTTGATGCTGGGGTAGCCGTGAGTGTGCCACTGCACTGCAGCCTGGGCGACAGAGTGAAAAAAAAAAAGTGACATATACATAAATGAAAATATAATCTCCTTGCCCACAGAACTGGTGTATTTGTGTCTCTCGCCACACAGAACTGGAGGAAGGAATATAAGATGTATGTTGCTGCAACCTCCACCTGGAGTGGGGCAAATTGGGGTGAACGATGCTTCTCCTGGTCTTTCCTGATAACTTTAAATCTTAATACCCTCTTGCACCTTCTGTGGAGAATCTGAAATCTTTTTCTCTCTCCTCATTTGTTTCACAGTCTCGCTTCTCCCTCAAGTCTAAATTGTTTGTTTGTTTGTGTTTACACTTTATTTCTTGCAGTATGTATGTGTGTATGTATGTCTGTATCTCTATCCAGAGAGAGAGAGAGAAAGTGAGAGAGAGAACTGAAGTACCTAGCACAATGTCTGGGACATAGCAGAGACTCCTTAAAGCTCAGTTGGCTTTTTCTATACATGATTTGAGGCAAAAAGAAAAAAAAAATGTGCAAAATAAAGAAAGCGGTTTGAATGGAAACAGAAAATCAAAGCCATCACATGAAGAGGAGGAGGACAAAGAAAATATGTTGAACCACAAGGACCAATTTGGTTACTATGATTGAGTGTGAAATTTCACTTCCCAGCAGCCAGACTCAGAGCCTTTGAGACAGAAAGTGACCCGTGTATTCTCTGTTGTGCTCAGGGTGAAGGACCAAAGGAGGGAAAAGGAATTCCTTTCCTTTTGCCCTGACCCAGGTCCTGCTCTGGAGCAAATGTTTCTCCCCATATCTCAGTTTTATTTTTGGCAATCCATTAATTTCTCACTGAACATTCACTGCTGTCTTGTGGCAAAACGTCCCTCAAATCCTGTTTAGAATGTTTTTTGTGTGTGTGTAGTAGAGAATACAAGTCTTGTAATGAAGGCAATTTATAGTTGAAGCTGTGGTCAGGGTGTTACAAAAGGAAATCTGTAACTCTTGGTCAATCAGAAAGTTCACCAAATAGGGGAAGAATCAAGCTATAGCTGGGTGGTCACAAGAGAAAAATATCAGATAAAGAAGGAAGGGAGGGAGAAGGGAGAGAGAGCAAGAGAGGGAGGGAAGGAGGGAGGGAGGGAGGGAGGGAGAGAAGGTTTTTCCAAATCTTTTTCCACTTTTCCCTAAAGATACTCCTTTTCCTTACCCTGTACTCTCTTGTATCACTATTGCCTTACCCTGTACTCTCTTGTATCACTATTGCCTTCTTTTTGAAACCTGCAAATGAATCTCCATCTTCATCCCTGGCCACTGGAAATCTAACCCCTGACTCCAACACTTCCTCCTGAACATAGAAATTTAGCCATTACCACAAATTCTGTTTTGTTATGAACTCAGTCATTCCCCCAGAATACAAGCAGTAACCAGTTAGTGACTAAAACTGTCATTGCTGTATTAGACTCCAGACACTACGTGTTCATAGGACCTTGTCAAGCTGAACCAGAAACAGTTTGGGTGACCTAGACGATGAAAGCTATTTTAAAAAAAGCCCACGAAGAACAGTCACAGGACCTCAGGCTCACAGTCCTGGAGAAAGGAAAACTACTGGGAGAAAGAAGACTGATTTCAGGGATTCAAATATCCTATTTGAGTAAAACTTCTTTTTTTTTGTTATTTAGTCTTTATTTCTCTGCAATCCAACTAGACGTGGAAGGGAATAAGGAAAATATGGAACCCAAAGAATTGTAGTGAGAGCACAAAGATTATAGAGATACTGTGAGCAAATGGGATAGAGGGGGTGCTCTCCTGAACTATAGAAGGAATGATCTGGTAGTTTAAGATAAAACGAGTCAAATTTATTAGAGTTGTCCACAGTCAGCAACGGTGATCTTCTTGCTGGTCTTGCCATTCTTGGACCCAAAGCCCTCCATGGCTTACACAACATTCATGCCCTCTTTCACCTTGTCAAAAACCACATGTTTGCCATCCAACCATTCAGTCTTAGTAGTACAGATGAAAAACTGGGAACCATTTTTGTTGGGTCCAGCATTTGCCCTGGACAAGATACCGCGACCTGAGTGCTTCAAGATGAAGTTCTCATCATCAAATTTCTCCCCATAAATGGACTTGCTGCCAGTGCCATTATGGCATGTAAAGTCACCACCTTGGCACATAAACCCTGGAATAAATCTGTGAAAGCAAGAACCCTTATAACCAAATCCTTTCTCTCCAGTGCTCAGAGCACGAAAGTTTTCTGCTGTCTTTGGATCTTTGTCTGCAAACAGTTCGAAGGAGACACGGCCCAAGGTCTCCCCATTGACAGCGATGTTGAAGAACACGGTGGGGTTGGCCATGGCTGATGGGAAAAGGCTCAAGGCAGCGACATCTGCAAATTGCGAGTAAAGCTTCTGAAGTAATTTCTCAAGATTTGGTGTTAATTACTCAGGATTCTAATCCTTAAAGGCAGCAGAGTGAAGGCTGGGTCTGAAGTCAGAACTGACTGGCGTAACCTAGCTCTGTCATGTTCCAGACTTGTACCCTTGGGCAACTTCTCACCTCCATTTCTCTGCTATAAAAAATGAGAATAATAGTGTCCATCTTATTAAAGTTATTGTGAGGATTAAACAAGATAATATAGTAGTGTTCTCTGAATCGCAGTTACTATTAAAATTTCTGTTTCTGGGCCAGTAGTGGTAGTTCACGTCTGTAACCCCAGAGCTTTGGAAGGCCTAGGCCAGAGGATTGCTTGAGCCCAGGAATTCGAGCCCAGACTGTGCAACAAAGTAGGATCCCTAGCTCTACACACACACACTCACACACAAATTATCCAGGGGCGATTCTGTACTCCCAGCTACTCAGGAGGCTGAGGCAGGAGGATCACTTGAGCTCAGGAGTTCAAGGGTGCAGTGAGCCATAATCCATGATTGTGCCACTAAACTTCAGCCTGGGTGACAGAGTGAAACTTTGTCTCAAAAAAAAAAAATCTGTTTCTTCCATGGGAATAGAATAGAAGAGAAAGCATTAGATATGCACAGTATTATTTGACTCATAAAACATGTTTTTTTCTTTCATTTTTCCATCCTTTCATCCTTCCTTCCTTCCTCCCTTTTCACCTCCCCCATAGCCATCCAGCATGAACATGTACTCGGTAAGCTTCCTAATTAAACAAAAATGTTAGTTTTCCCTTAACAACATCATAGCAACAACTGCAACTATAAATTGCCTTAATTATAAGATTGCATCTTTTACTACTCAAAACAATATTCTAAATAGGATTTGAGTGAGACACTGAAAGAGATTCAGAAGGGTTTGGCAAGTGGAAGAAACAGAGCATTGCAAGATTACATACATACGCAAAGGAGAGTGGGAGTTTTAGCTGTGGTTCTCAACTCTAGCTGCACCCTGACATTCAACCACAGTAAAGTTCCAAAGCCCAGGCTGCACCCAAGACTATTTCATTAGAACTCCTGGAGGTGAGATCCAGTTAGAAATTATTTTTTAAAGCTCCCTGCGTGATTCTAACGGGAAGCTAAGGTTGAGAATCATGGTTTTAGGGGAAGCAGTAGCCAGTGGAATGGGAAACTGAAGAGATGATAAAGCTGTGTGCTGTATGCATGGTGTGAGGATGTCTGTAACTTTCTAAACTCTATAGATACCTTTCAGGAGATCTGAGAAAAAGGAAGGAATGAGTGGTTAATGAGAGTCTACACTAATTGTAGCTTAATCCTTCCACAAACATGGTAGAATCTGGAAGGGAAGAGAGCTTGAGGAGTTGACAAAGGCACTATGATTTATTAGAATGTAATTTCTTTTTAGAATGTGAGAGACCTACCCGTGTTTGACTGACCATATCTTTTAAGCGTGCAAATTAAATTTTGGAGAATGCCGAGAAAATAGATTTTTATCCAATAGGTTTCATCTTGATGAATTCAGATTTATCAGAGGATCTTGGCCAAATAAGCCCTCTGCTTTACACCTCACCACTCAGTTCGTTTTAACTGCCACTACCCACTGTATCAAATGTCACTTGAGTACCTCTCTTTATTCACACAGAAATCCTATAAAACAGCTGCCTCCCATTTCATGACAAGGAAATTTTTCAGATGAGGAAATGAGACTCAGAGAGGTTCAGAAATTTGTCCAAAGTCATTAAGTGGCAAAACCAGGATTCAAGCATGGATCTGTATGACCCCAAAGCCCACAGTCTTTTCACTCTGCTACCGTAGGTACACAGCATAAGTTTTATCTCTGGGGAGCTGCATACTTTCTTCCAAATCTGTAAAATGACAAAAATCATGCTCTGAAAGATAATGTCCCAATACCGCCTCTGAATGAACAGTGAAGATATATCAGAGGCTGCAACTACAACACTGGACTGCAGAAGAGCTTGAGCGAGATATAAGGCATTTCAGAGACTGCTGAGTGAGGGGACACGAGGTCTTTGTCATCATTGACGTGGACACCTAAGGAGGTAGTAGGGTAACAGCCAGAATCAGGATTGTACATAACTGACCCTAGTCAGAAAATGCAGCATCTTAAGCTATGGGTAGTTGAGGTCTGGATAGGAATGGCCACTCTCAGCACTGTTTCTCTCCACCATCTGCCTAATTCGTTCCTCCTTCCCTAGACATGCAGTCTTGGCTGGTTTTTGTCTGCCAAATCATCCCACACACATTAGCTCATTTGGCCGTCTTCTTTTGCTGAAATCAAATCTCTACATCCTTGATTACTCCTGAAAACTAATTAGTGTCCATTTGCAAGCAATATTTTCCTCCTGATATACCCAGGTATATATAAGAGTCCGGGGGCCTTCTTTGATTTCTGGAGCATTAGCTCAAAGAGAATGAAATCTAATAAAAAATTACAGTGTTTGCTCCAAATAGCTGCATGATCTGTGTCAATGAGATAACTTCCATTTGGTCTGCAGATTGCAGATTAATATGAGTTAGTTATCCTTTTCACTGAGATGGGGGAGTAGGCAAAAATCACTTTTCCTTCCAATGAAAATGCCTTGAGCTCTGGAAATTGCTGATGCAATGGCCATTTGAAAGAGCCAGCGACATTTCTTGCTGCCTTTTTATAAAATATTTTAACATCATATTTTAAAAGAAACTAGCCCACAAGTTCATTCCAGGACAAGTTTTAGATTCTTTGAGAATAAAGTTGGGTAAGACCATAATAGAGGCTGTTTAGTTTGGACAGACAAATTGCCAACATGTCCATAAAAGGGAGAATTGGCCGAACATTTTTCTTTCAGCTCATATTTTCAGATTTTCTTTAAAAATTAGTCTAACAAAAATTTGAGAAGAATCATGTGACACACCCATAAAATATAAACACCTCAAATATAGCTGGTGCCTCAGACCAAATCAGTCCATGGAGCTTGTGTTAATTTGTGCAAGGTTGTTTCTGTGATAATTGATTATAAAAGCCATCAGAAGAAAGGAAAGAAAGGAAGAGTGTCTGGCTTGTGTTTCTGACTTGTGCCCTGGGTCCTAGCTAGGTGCTGGACAGACTGTCTCATTTGATCTTTCCAATTCCCTCTTGAGGTTGGTATTATTCCCATTTTACCAAGAAAGCAAGAGAAGGTGAGGAAAATGAAAGAACTGGACAACATGACAAGTGTATGGGGCAAGATATGAGTTGGAAAATGAGACAGAAACTTATTTATTTATTTTAAAGATGTGGGATACAATTCAGGATTAGGTATACAAGTGGGTAAAGTTTGGGCCTCCCTTTATTCCTCACTTTTCCTGATTTGAGATTAGGTACCCTTATTAATGTTATGTGGCGCCTCCTTCCCTGGCAGTTTCCAGCTACTGCCAATCTCTTTCTTATAGCATTATGGCAAAATGTTCAGGGTCTGCTTATGAGTGAGAACATGTAGTGCTCAGTTCTTTGTTTCTGTGATAAATCACTGAGTATTATAGACTCTAAATCCATCCAAGTTGCTGCAAAGTCCATAATTTTGTTCTTCTTTATGGCTGCGCAATACTCCATCATCTATATATACTACAGTTTTTTCATCCAGTCCAGTATCAATGGGCAGCAGGATTGGTTCCATGTTTTTGCAACTGTGAATAGTGCTGCAATAAACATGCAAGTGCAGGTATCTTTTTTGTAGAGTGATTTAAGTTCCTCCAGGTATATTTCCAGAATTGGGATTGTGGAGTGGTATGAAAGGTCAATTTCTAGTTCTTTTAGGAATCGCCACACTCTTTTCCATAGAGGTTGAACCAGTTTGCATTCCCACCACCAGCGTAAAAGGGTTCTCTTCTCTCTGCATCCTCGCCAGCATCTTTTGTTTTTTGTTTTATTGATGATGGCCATTCTTACTGGAGTTACATGGAATCTCATTGTGGTTTTGATTTGCATTTCTCTAATGATGAGTGAGGCTGAGCATTTTTTCATGTATCTGTTGGCTGCTCGAATGTCTTCTTTTGAGAAGTGAGTTGGAAACTCCTACTTGTCCAAAATGTGTTTGAATCAATGAATGAATGGATGGATCTTAGAAGATAACAAAAAAGAAATATATTATACAATAAATCTATAGACCCTGATTCTTTCTAACCCTTGAAAGCTGGAAGCAGATATTTTGTGGGAATCTAAAGCTTCAGTCAAAGCACATCGAGTGTTTGTGGATCTCTGTGAAGAGGCTTCACCTCCTTCTCCACAGCGGTTTGCGTCGAAGGCCAACTGTGTGCATTTCATCCTCATCAAACCCTACTTTCCAACTAGAGGACATGAGGCTCAGAAGTCACAAACCTCACAGGAGAGAAGGATGGACAGGTTCTTGAGGGAATGAAATACAGTTGAGAACAGGGAAGAAAAGACTTAAAGTTCTCGGAGAGGGCCATATAGCTCTGTTTGGAAGTTAGATAAGTAGTTAGATAATTGCAGGAAACAAGTTCAAACTGTGGAGATCTGCAAGTACAAGGAGAAGTCATTTTAATTTTATTCTGAAGGAAATAGGAAGCTATCAAAGGCTTTTGAGTGAGGAAGACACATGTGGGAAGCAGAGTTTTAGAAAGATGAAGCTGTCCAGGATGTGGGGGAGGGACTGGAAGCAGGGAGGCCAACTGGGGGGATCTTCTTAGAAGAATCCTATACACCCTGAAGGTCAGGGCTGTGCAGAGACTGCGTGTCATTTGAGTTATGCTGCACTCTGTGCTGGGTGCCAGCCGGAAAGTCGCTCAGATGAAGCATCTTTAGGCAGCTTGCACTCTGCCTAATGTGGTTCACATTGAATGGTCTAAATCCCCGTGGCCTTTGATGTGGAAATGTCATCAGGACATTGAGTGAATTCCAGGAAACCTTCCAGGGGAGAACACGCGATAAAGGAGGCCCCACGCTACACACATGTTGACCTCGGGAAGCAGAGAGACAGTGATGAGGGAAAACCACAGAGATTTTTTTCCCCATTGCTATAGGACATAAATTTAAACAACAGACCCCAAAGCAGAGACAGTAGAATGTGAAGGACTCCCTTGATTTTGGCTAATCCTCAAAGAATGATTTTTCTGTAGACATGTTGTCTCACCCCCATTCCTACTCGTATATGCATATCCCGCGCCACAGGAGTCTTGGTTTTATTAGAGCAATCTGCAGAGATCAATGCACTGGGAGTATTCTAGCCAGAGCTTGCTTTTAGAGGTAATGGGTCCATGCTGTTTACAGGTTACACAAACGCAAGAAGGCTGCATCAGGGAACTCGGGTTGAACCTGAGTGCACTTATTAGCCGTGTAACCTTGGGCAAGTTCACTCAGCTGCAGAATAGCAATAGAAACACAAGGACCCAAGGAAATAATACATAGGACAGCATCTTACTGGAAGCAAGGAGTTGACAAAGCACTGAGCGGGATCATAAATCAATGCTTGCAGAGCCAGGAGGGAGATGGAAATGAATACAGAGAGCTGGGTGAAGACCTGGGAAATGAGAGCCACGGCCAGGGCAGTGGCTCATGCCTGCAATGCTGGCACTTTGGGAGGCCGAGACTGGAGGATTGCTTGAGACCAGGAGTTCAAGAACAGCCTAGGCAATCTATTAAGACCTCCTCTCTACAAAAAAAAAAAAAAATTATTTTTTTAGGGAAAAAATGTGCTAATTGTTTTTCTATTTATCTATTTTTATTTTAAAGATGTGGGGTACCATTCAGGGTTAGGTATACAAATGTTCATTATGCAGTTACCCTTGTTGATGAGGTATGCCCCCCTTTCCCCTGGCATTTTCCCACTACTGCCAATCCCACCCCCACCCTCCTCTGGCAGTTTCCCACTACTGCCAATCCCTTTCTTATAGTGTTACGATAGTTGTTCGAGGCCCTCTTAGGAATGAGAACATGTGTTACTCAATTCTTTGTCTCTGTGATAGATCACTCAGTATTATAGCCTCTAAGTCCATCCAAGTTGCTGCAAGGTTTATAATCTTGTCCTTCTTTAAGGCTGTGTAATATTCCATCATATATATGTACCACTTTTTTTTACATAGTCCTCTTTTGATGAGTAGCACGGTTGGTTCCATGTTTTTGCTATTGTAAATAATTTTGCAATAAACATACATTTGCAGGTATCTTTTTCATAGAGTGATTTGACTTTCTTCAAGTATATTCCCGGTAAGGAGATTGCAGGGTCATATGGGAGGTCAATTTTTAGAAGTTTTAGGAATCGCCACACTGTTTTCCACAGAGGCTGTAGTAGTTTACACTCCCACCAACAGTGCAGAAGTGTTCCCTTTTCAACGCATCCCCTCCAGCATCTGTTGTTTTTTTTTGTTATTGATATGGCCATCCTGACTGGAGTTAGACGATATCTCAACCTCCCACTAGTGAGGCTGAGCATTTTTTCAATGTGTCTGTTGGCTGCTCATATGTCTTCTTTTGAGAAGTGTCTATTCATATCTTTTGCCCACTTTGTTTTTTTCTTTTTGGCACGTTTGAGCTCCTTGTAGATTCTAGATATTAGGCCTTTGTCAGATATACAGTTGGCAAATGTTTTTTCCCAGTCTGTGGACTGTCCCCTCGCCCTCTCAGTGGTTTCTTTGGCTTTGTAGAAGCTTGTCAGTTTGAAGAGGTCCCACTTGTCTATCTTATCTTTTATGGCATGGGCACTTGGGTATTTTTTTTAATTTGCTGGGCATGGTGGCACGCTTCCAACTACTCGGAAGACTGAAGCAGAAGGGTCGCCTGAGCCCAGGATTTGGAGACTGTGATGAGTTGTGATTGCGCCACTGTACTCCAGCCTGGGCAACAGAGCAAGACCCTGACTCAAAAAAGAAAAAAAAGGAAAATAAAAATAGAGATTTTTAAATGCAAAATTGCCTAATTTTTAAATAATAGCAACTAATTTGTATCATTTGTTAAACCCAAACTAAGCAGCGGTTTGCTGCAGGTTTGCAAGCAACAACTAGCAGTTTGTGAGTTATCTTAGAGATTTGGATCATGCCCGGTGAAATCACTAGTGTCAGCTCCAACCTTCATTCTGCTGGCTGGTTGTGTGTGTTTGAAAGAGTTCTCCAAAGCTTACTTTTCACATCAAAGAAATGTGGATAATTAAGACAAGTCACAAAACAATGGGATGGTGAGAATTAACTGAGGTTAAGTGCATAGCGGCCCACCAATCAGAAAGAGGCTGGAGCAGTTGTTGGAAGCCCCCACCACCATGCCAGGCATTAACCCTGTGGTTGCTGGTCTTTAGGGGGGCCTAGAGGTCTGGTGTAAAAGTTGGAAAGTTGAAGCAGCAGCTTTTACCAAAGCCCTTCACCCAGTTCCCAGCCTGCTGTAATTCTCAGCAAATAGCAACAGTTGTTTTTAAGACTCAATCAAAGTTCACCTCTTGTGCCCTCTCCTCACCATCCACAATGGTTTTCATGCCACTAGTAACTATGCCCTGTGCTAAAGGTGATAAACGTCAGGGAACCAGGCCCAGACGGTGAGAGAGTGTAGGACGTTTAAATGACCCATCACAGGCCAGGCAATGTGTCAGTGCCTCCTAAGAGGTGCAGAGGAGATGAGTGAGACCAAGTGCGGAGGAATACAGCGTGAGCCACACCATTCAGGCCAGGCTAGACTCCAGAACTAGGAGTAGACACGGCAGGCTTTGTGGGCTATGGACAGTGCAGTCACATTGCACTCACGAGCAGCCCCAGGCTTGAGGTTGGAGGCTCTGGCGTTAGGTGGTATCTCAGTGTAGTTTTAATTTGCATTTCTTTGATGACTAGTGAGGCTGAGCATTTTTTTCACTGTATCTGTTGGCTGCTCATATGTCTTCTTTTGAGAAGTGTCTATTCATATCTTTTGCCTACTTTGTAATAGGGCTGTTTGTTTTGAGGTCTGTCTGGGGTCACCATCTTGACATTCCCAATCGTTTTATTTTTGCATTTGTGTTTTCCAAGTGTGACGGGACCATGAGGCATGCACCAGGTTCTTGCACTCGCAAGTTCTGTACTCAGTAGTATCACCGTGCCCAAGGCAGCTTCGTGAAATAGCAAATAAAAAAACACTATAACAAGTCATGAGAAAAACCACAAAAGGAAGGAAGAAGCGTTGCTCTGGTTTTTCAAGCAAGCGGGTCTCATATTTTTATTTCGCGCGGGGCCTATAAATTATGTCACTGGCCCTGAGAGTGAAACTGGAGATGGGAAGAATCTCTAGGAACCTGATGGGTAGAGATGGAAGAGAGGTTAATTCAGCTGCTGGAGTTTTGGGTGACATGATTCCACCTTACGTAAAACTATCTAGGGCGTTGTAGGACCCGTGGCATCTCGACCCTCTTTCCCCCAATTGAAGGTATCAATCCCAAATACCTCCAGGGGACTGTGATACCACACCCCCCACAATGGCATTAAAACCCATGGAGTGGGGGAAAAGAAGAGTGGTCAAAGGAAACGTTAGAATAAGAAATAGGACTGTGAAATCATGAGAATCCCAGAGTTGAAGGGATCTTAGAGACTGTCGGTCAAACCTTTTGAAAACCCTGACAGGACATTCAGCACCTCCCTGAAAATTCCCTTGACTGATCCATTCACTGCATTGACAGGAAGAGTCAGTTTCCCAGTTCCAGGGATACAGCTAGAGCGGGTTCCTTTCTCTTCTGAAAAATGACTCTTTGCCCAGAGATACACCTACCTTCACAGTCATGATAAACACGAGCAAGCACTAGTACCTTCTCCCAGCCTCCCCAATAGTGAGGGAAAAAGGGGGAGACTCTTTAGCAAAGTTTCAGCCCCTTACCTGTCCAGGCAGGGTTAGATATGGGTAGTGGCCCTGTCTCCATAATCTGTGTCCCAGAGGCGCTCACATTTAGCCCCGTCCATCCAGGATCTGGCAGGTATAACAGCAATGGCCTTTCTACAGAAAAGGACTTCAAAGGCCATTTTCTGAGTAGCCAGAACTGTAGGATTGGGTTGGGGGACCAGGCATTTGAGAGTTGGGTTCTATGGGTAAAAGTAACCCATCAACTTTTTAAAACATAGTTGATCCTCATTATTCACAGGAATGATGGCCTATATAGTCATCGTGAACTGCATTAACAAACATTCAACCCCTACTTCTAGGGGAAACACAAAATTATGTTCCTGAGAGCCTCTGGTCACATTTTTGACAATCGATCATTATACAACCTTGTTTTACATATGTTTATGTTTAAGAACACCTTATTTTATATGTAATATATATAGCTGATTCATTAACATCGAACTCATGGCCAACAGCACTGTAACTCATGCCTGAATAACGTTTATCTCACACACATATTTTCTCCATAAGGTTCGTCACAGCTTTTTTGCACTTAGGAACACCAGACAACATGTCTGTGCTTGGGGGCCATTTTAAACAGCAAAATCACGAACGAAAAGCACAAAAAGGCAAGAAATATGGCACCAAATATGCTGTTAAAAAAGGACACTTATTTACAGTGTGAGAGCAAAAAGGAGAAGGCAGATCATTGTCATCTTTGGCCTCTTCTGTTCCGATCCACAAATGACCATGCAAACACCGTGAGTATCGATTGGGCATTAGAAATAAAGTTTAGCAAGTTGTGAATTTGCAACTACAGAATCTGTGAATAATGAGGCCTGACTGTCTCTAAAAGTCACTTGTTGGACATAGCATTTATACTTAAACTCACCCTATCAGGTCTCCAGTCTAGTTATATCAAGTAGGTTTGTATCTAAGACCTGTAAGTGTTAACTAGCCTACAGGACACCACGACATCAAAAGAAAATAAAATGCTTATTGTAAAATTGAGGGGTTATTTTTCTCTTGAGAGAACATAGCTCCCAACTGAGATTATATCTGAGACATCTTTCCAAGATACTACATAAGCCACTTGCATATTTTAGCATTAAGTTGATGAAATCGTCCTTCTATTAAGGCAGACTTTTTCTAAAACTTCTACAAACTGATCTTTGTTCTGTCTTTGGAAACTGCACAGAACATGGCCACCCTTCTCCCACATGGCTGTCTTTCATATAATTGAAAACACTACCAGTTCTCTCTTCTAAAATGGCAACTTCTCATGCTCGAAATCCCCTCCCTCTGATTGCGCTTCATCATTTGCCCAATTTCGCCATCGTTGTCACTTTTTTGGTGCATACGCTAATCTGTCAGTAATTGACTGCCATCTCCTGCTTACACTCTAAAATAAAATTCTGCTGGTAGGACAATTAATTCACACAATTTTTCTGGAGAGTAATCTGACAATACATATGAAACTCTTTAAAATAATCATAATTTTCCATGTCTTGAAAGTTATCCTAAGGAAATAATCATGACATGTGTTGCATTTAGTTACAAGGTTGCTCATTACAGAATTCTTTATTGCTCCAATGTGTAGAAACAATTTAAACTTCCAAAAATGGAACATTTTAAAAAATATATGGCACATCCACACAGCCATTAAATGCTGTGTAGCCATTAAAATGACAATGTAAGCAAATCTATGTTGATTTACATAGGTAATCATATGATCATAGAGGAATAGAAGATTATTAAAAATGGATAGAATGATTACATTTTTATTAAATCATCCATCTATTATATAGACATAAAAACATTCCCAAGAGGTTAACAGTAGCTCTTTAAGGTTGATTCCATTTGAAATGTTGCTTTTCTTTATCTACTGTTGTCTATGATAAGCTACTATATTTGTGGTTAAAAGGATTAAAATTAAAACAATTTTTGGTAGTTCCTTGTTACTTTCAGGTAAAGTCCAAACCCCAGCTTGGGACATGAGACATTTTTCATGATTTTATCTCTTGGGTTTCATCTCCTGATAGTCTTCACAAGCACTTTCCACTTTGGCTATCAAGAACCACCTAGAATTCCCCAAATTTGTTCCCCCTGTTTTCCACTTTCTGCTAGAAACACCCTAAGCATTCTATAGGTTCAGAAACTGTCTTGGCAAGATTATCCAAAATTGCACAACTAATAAAATAGGAAAAACCACTTCAAGGTTGTCTCTCTCTGAGGCCCATGCTATCGCCCCAGGATCAGAATGAAAAATTGGAGCTGTCAATGTGATATTTTTCTAATTATTTTTGTGCCATAATCTCAGCATAGGCAAGTTAATCACTAACATTTTTTGCACATTATCTGGAGGAAGAGAAACCCTGAAAGATTTTCTCTTCTGTTACCATATATACAGAGAGTCAAAATGACTCCAGAAATGGGCTTTTCCTTTTTGAGGGGAATGACCCAGGGTTTTCAGGGCAATATTTCAGCCAGACATTAAAGCCCAGTTTGCAAACATATGCCCTGTGTAGTCAGATTTCACTAATATGGTCTACTCTGATTTTTTTTTTCCTTCTTTCGTTCTCAGAATTTAATATTGAATTTCAAAACCCAAATGGCATAAATAAATTCCAGATGTCTTCCCAAATCCCTAAATCTCACATTAAACTCAGGAGAGGCATTGCTACATATGAGTAGATGGTTACATTTAATTCCCTGAAAAACCAAAAGGGTCTTTGGGAGGTTCTTCAGCCTTCTTCCACCAAGAAAGCACATTAACTCTTTTGACTCTCTTGAGAAGCTGAGTTCTGGAGTTTCACAGCGCAGCTGTCTGACACATGCTCTGCTTTATTTCTCTCATCAAGGGACAAAATAGCATCACTGAACCGGGCTGCCTGTGTTCCAATTCAACTGCATATCTTTGGGCAAGTCAATTAACCTCTCTATTCCTGTTTTTTCCATCTGTAAAATGGGGACAAACACAATACTTACAGCTCCAAGGCCTGTTGAAATTAATGAGTTAAGTAAAGTACTTAACATAATGCCAGCCACACAGCAAAAGGTCTACACTTATTATTTCCTAAGTGGTGTGTGTATAAAGATCTGACATAGGCAGTCCTCATTGGCTGGGAAATTCCCTTCCATTCATTCTTTCTAGATAAACAGGATTAAGTCTTAACTTTTGATTAGGAAGTCTCTCATCCTGTGAAGGACTAATCAGCTAACTTCAGATGGCCGACCCCTCCGCTAAGCCCCAGCCAGCCCCTACTTCCCCTACCCGATCTTCGTGCCTAAACCATGCCATCTCCAACTTAGCCTGCAGCATAACTCCACTTACACAAGCATAAAGGTTTCATCCTCAAAGGATTTGTGAACGTAGCTTCATGTCTCCAATTAAAAAAAGAAGATCATACGTAGAAAACCCAAATAATAGATGGGCATAATAGGTAATAAAAAATGAGTTTTCTTCCTTCTTCCCCCATTCACGGTAGGCACCTCTGTTGACAAGAAACAATCATGACCATGAAAGACCTTCATTGCTAACCTTCAAGAGAGCATTATTTACAGCATATATCCTTCAGCCTCTCAGTTTCATCCCTCCAGACCACACATTGGTGCCAGACAGCAACTGGACATGCCCAGTACTGTTTCACACTTGACCTGTCTTTTCACTTCTTAATAGTAACAAAAGCTTGCATAATATATTATTGTCCATGAAGTGTTTACACGTACATCCCCTTGCTTACACCTTAAATAAGCTCTATAAGTAGATACTATGATTATCATCATCATCATCATCATCATGATTTTTCAGTATGGACAACTAAAACCTGGAAAGGTGAGATTTACCCAAAATCATTCAGCTGGTAAGAGGTTCAGTGGGAATTTGAACCTGGATTCTCTGCCTTTTGTGCTTTTATTTCTGCCAAGCTTCTGCTACTTTTATAGGATTAAAGATTACAAACCTTAAAAGATGCCCCATTAATTCTATGGTTGTATCTCTTCCTTTGATGATTTTTTTATTTTAAGTTTTGATTTTTGTGCTATGTCTGATATTACCATGTTTGGAAAGTTGGAGCCCACTTTAGTCATTCAGCCTGGTGGATCTGTTTCTGTAGGCTATAATGATTGTGTGTGAGTTTTCTTTTTTTTTTAAAGACACATTTTATTGCTGTTTTGTTCAAGCAGAATTTTGTTATACTGTAGCCAAATGATGCCTCATCTAAAAATAAAAATAAACAATTCCAGAAAATTTGCTCAAAAAAGAAGCCAAATCTTTTGTAACAATGAAGTATTATACACAAATCCAAAAGTATTCCATATTGAGACTAGAATGGAAATGTATATGAGAGAGCTGTGTCATTTAGGAAATGTGTTTGACTTTATGCAACAGAAACCCAACTTCAAGGAGTTGGCCAAATAGTGGTTTATTTTTCTCACCTAAAAAGAAGTTAGTTTTGAGATATGCCATCGAGGGTTGGTGCAATGGCGTCTGCCTTATTCAGTTCTGGCTATATGACAAGATAACATAGACTGGGTGACTTAAACAACAGACTTTTTTCCCTCACAGTTCTGGAGGCTGGGAAGTACACAATCAAAGCACTGGCAGAACCGTGTCTGATGAGGTTCTGCTCTTCCTTGTTTGCAGATGGTCGTCTTCTTACTGTGTCCCACAATGCGGAGAGGGGAAGAAAGAACTCTTCTGTCTCTTTTTATAAGGGCGCTAATCCCATCATGAGGACTCTACCCTCATGACATAATTACCTCCCAAAAGACTCATCTCCTAATACTATCACATTGGAGATTAGAGTTTCAACACATAAATTTGGAGGGACACAAACATTCAGCCCATAGCAGCTTCAATGTCCTCAGAGTCCCAGGTTTCTTTTCCTCCATCTTGGTACGCAACACTCTCTATTGCAATATACAATAGATATCTACCCTACCTCAATGACTCATTCTGATCCATGACAAACTACAAGGAACAAAATCTGAACAGGATATACCAGCTAAGTCTTTCTTCATTAGGGAGCTTTCTCAGCAATTTCTTCCATCAACCTCTCCTTACTTATCATTGACTTAACTAGTTAGATCACATGACCTTCAATGACCACAAAAGCTTCTGGGAAGGCAGGTATTCTCCTGGTTACATTGCCTCTCCAGACAAATGAGATCTCTCTTGGTAAGAAAAAATGGCAAAATGCACATTGGAAAGCAATTAACTGAATCTTCCAAGAAAATTACCGTTCTTCGAAAGCCTGCAATGCGTTAGGCTCCAACTAAGACAATACTAAGAAAGAAATAACACTATCTTTGCATTAGGCATACAGAAAGTGATATCCAGAAAGATGTGACATGTGAAATGCGATATACTTACCTCTAAAGATTGCCATATGGGTTTTCTTCATGTGGCAATACCTGACTCAGGATAGACACTCAAAAAATGGTTTCAAATGTTTCCTTTTCTTCCTCTTCTCTCTCTCTCAAATAAAATTAGAAATGCAATACCAGCTTCCACTTGGAATACCTTTGTATTTGCTTTCTCCAATTAGTCTTGTTATGATACCACTATGGCTACTATTCTGGCCAGTGTAATCTATATCCTCCAAATCCTGACCTACCAGATGACTGTATTTTTCTGTGTCATATGTTCCCTCTTCTTGACTGACTCTTCAGAGTTGTTTTAACATCATCAGCTGACATAAATAGTCTTTGGTTAGGTGGTGTAGCAGCTGCTTCATTGTGGTTGGCACTTAGGAGAAGTTGCTCAATGATAGCTATTGAACCAATGGATTTCAGCTTCTTCATTTACCAGCTGTGTGATCTTGGGCAAACTTCATAGCTTCAATGAGTGAGAAAAAAAATGTTTGTTGTTATAAGCCACTGAGACTGGGGAGTTGTTTATTATGCTGCAGCATTAGCTGATGACTAGAACCTGCCATGCTGCAGATAAGGGAAGAAAATTCATGGAAAAGAGATGCTCAGCAGATAATACTAAAGACATATACTGTAGACTATTACCCATGCTCTAACAAGATACATTGTTTCTCTAGCATAAATTAAAATTAACAGATAATCCTGAATTTTAATACTCTTACATTTAATAAATACTAAAGAAAAGACACATAAACTTTCCAAAATCACATTCTGAGATTTTTAGGTTTTAGACTCAAAGGTCATCATCCTTAGGTTCAGTACTCATCCTCATTCCTCAACTGATCACTGCTGCTAGAGGTGTCAGATAGCTTGCTATGCTTAGCCCAACTTGAGTAACTTGTTCACCTCCGGGAAGGCAGCAGGCCTGAAGAGCACTATACACAACAGCCCAACTAGAACCACAAAAGACAGGAGAAGAGTTGCCAAAAGAATATTGGGGTGCTGAGCAAGCAGAAAAAATAAGATGTCCACAACGTGTGCACAACATAACACAGATCCTAGCACATGGAAAATGGACAACATTGGCGGAAGAGCTCCCTGCACTCTGCTCAAAAACGTAAGAGGTACGTTTTACCGTTTCAGTCCAGGACAAAATGGTTAACTTTTCCTGGTTTGCCGGGGACGGTTTTTGGTTTTAGCACTGAAAGTCTCATGCCCTGGAAAATTCCTTAGTTTGAAACTGAACTATCCCTGTTATAAAACCAAAAATCCCACATCTCGGAAATCAGTTCCAAGGTAAACCAGGACAGATGATCACTTTATACGAAAATGGCACTTCTAAGTGTCAATCTTAGCTACAGTTGAGGTCTTGTTAAATCAGTTTATTAGTTGCTGCATCATGGAAGAATAGCATGATATGGTACATCCAAAACTGTAGATAATTCCCTAGAAAAAAAATTCATAGTTCAAGTCAGTTTTCTTGGAGGTTATAGGATCTTTTTGCTTTGCTTCCCTCCTCTGCTTTTTTCTCCCCCTTTTCTTTCACTATCTTTCTCCTTTTTACTTTCCTGTCATTTTTTCCTTCCTCTTTCTCTTCCTTCTTTTCCTCCTTCCACTCTTCCTTTCTTCTTTCTCTTATTTTCCTCTTTCTGTTTTCTTTATTTTTGGCTACATAATCTCTCAAATTATATGTGACAGATTATGTTTGCAATCTCCAAAAGAGCTGTTATGTGTTCTTTGGCTAAACAAGCCATCCTCAGTAAATACCCTTATCCTAAATAATCTACCATCTAAGTGAAAGCTTCATTGTTGATTAAGTCGAGAGATGCATGTGCAATTAATGCGGGCTTGCTGAGACAGCATGGTCATGATGGAACATGAGGAACTGAAAAATTGAGAGTAGAAAATGCTGATGATCATGAAGGAAGAAGATTGGAAATTTGAAGAGCTTGAGACTGGGTTCTTTTGCGACTCATTTTGGTTTAACTGTTTACACAGAGGATGCATCTATTTATTAATAACGGCAATCACTGAGATTTGGGGACTCTTTCTCCTTTTGAATCAATATTATCATTAATTAAGCAATGTAAACCAGGAAATTCTTCTTGGTTACAAACTATGCTTTGAAGCTAGGCCTATATTTGAATGTTTTCAATAAAAATCTTAAAATAGAACTAGAAGGCAATTTCCAGTCTTCAAAGGACAACTATTATTGGGGGAAAGAGTCTTCTAAATTATACCTTTGAGAGTGATGAAAATTTTGTTGCTTTTATTAACATGCTAAAGTTCTAAAGAATTAACTTCACTTTGGAAGCAAACCCAAAGCTCCCTCATGACAAGATTTCCATTAAGTCGGGGAAATATACTTGGGACTTCCACTATGTTTGGGTCTCCCAACTATCAGCATTCCCATATCACTTTCACAATTTTTGTCATTACATAGTGCCACCAGCGCCACTCACTTTCCTGGTATTTTTCTACAAGTTGACTCTATATTAGACAGACTGTGTTGATGCAGCCAATGCAGCTCATTAAGGCTTATACATGTCCAGAGGGTCCAGGCTGATTCTCAGACTCTAATGTTTTTAAAATCTTCTTGGAAAGAAAAATATTGTCACCACAAGAAAAACATACCGTGGTGGCATTGAGAAAGGACTTGAAGATTTACCACCTGGTTCTTTTCTTGGTTCTACCTTTGGAAGCCTTGAGATTCCATTTAAGTGACTTAAATTTTCTATCCATATAGTAGTGAGGATTAATTAAGTTAATATCCAGAAGAATCAATGAACTTTGCTAGTACCTAATGAATGTTATCCATAACTCTGTTCTTAGTCCCATTTGTTGAGAGAGAGAGAGACAGCCCATTTATTCTGGGAAAGGCAATTAATTGGTGTATGTAAAGCAAAGATCATCTTCTGAAGTATGTGGTTTCAAGTTGTTATACTGTCTTGGGAAAATGATGTAAAAAAATTAAGTTAGAACCTGGGGTCATCTCTGCAGACTAAGATATTTTGAGAGGAAATTTGTCTTAATTAGGAAGAGACAAAGGGCATGTCACAATGCTGATTTTCCTTGACTTCTTCAGACCAGATTTTGATAACTTGTGATTAGTGAGTCAGAGGTAAGAATGAAATGTGGGGAAAATACATGTACCAAAATTTTGAGAGTTTCTGCACACAAGTTGGGCTGAATAAGGGTTTGGATGAGAAAACAGCCCAGAATTAGAGAGAGAACAGTCTCTCCTTTCTCTGAAGAGAAACCAGCATCATTTTAGATTTTAGAGGATTTTTAAATGTTATATTCTCTATCTTATTCTTTTGTTATAAAAGAAATCTATTTTTTATGCATTTTTTGTCTCTATCAGCCCTACTAGACATATGTTATTTCTAATGACGCTTTTAAAAATTTACTTGTTTTGTTTAGGTGTACAATTTTATTATCTATCAATTATGATAACTTTGCCGCCTCCTATCCAGTAGCTATATCTGTTATTTTTTATTTCCCACCTTATCATATAGAAATTATTTTATCATTATTTGAGAATGATTTACTGTAATCCCAGCACTTTGGGAGGCCTAGGCAAGTGGATTGCCTAAACCCATAGGTTCAAGACCAGCTCGGGCAACTTGGCAAGACCTCGTCTCTACAATAAATCAAAAATTAGCCAGACATGGTAACGCGCACCTGTAGTTCTGGCTACTTGGAAGGCTGAGGTGGAAGGATTGCTGGAACCCAGCAGGTCGACACTGGGGTGGCCGTGAGTGTGTCACGGCACTCCAGTCTGAGTGACAGAGTGAGACTCCAACTCAAAAAAAAAAAGACTGATCTAAATAGTATTGCATTTTAAAATCTACATTGGTAAGAATGACTTTGAAAATGGAACAATCAAAAGCCCAATAAATCTAGATGCAGTGGCTCACACCTGTGATCTCAGCACTTTGAGAGATGGCTTGAGGCCAGGAGCTCAATATCCAACCTGGTCAACTAGCGAGACCCCATCTCTACAACAAAATTAAAAACTTAGCTGAATGTGACAGCACACACCTGTAGTCCCAGCACTTGGAAGATTGAGGCAGGAGGGTTGTTTGAGCCCAGGAGACTGAGGCTGCAGTGAGCTTTGATCACACTCCAACCTGGGCAACAGAACAAAACCTTGCCTTAAAAAAAAAAGAGAGAGATAAAAATCTTTTGTGATGCTTTTGTCATCCTGTGAGAAAGACAATAGCAAAAAAAGGACAAGCGAAAGAATACCAGTTAATGCTATTTTAGTTGAATAAATGAATGAACATAATGGAATGTAAGCAACAAAATTTGACTGCCAGGCTCCAGATGTAAGATAATACCAGGAAATTATTAATCATATCAGTCAGCATTCAGTTAGAAAAAATAAGCATCACTCTAGGGAGGGAATTAAGAAAAGAAATCGAAGCCTTAAGGAACTATTGAAAGAACTGTAGAGAATCAATACATGGGATCACATTATATTGAAATATACTGAACTACACAACACACAAATTAATTTATGTAAAAACTGGTGAAAACTGAATAAGGTCTGTAGTCTAGTTAATACTATTGTTCTGATGACAGTTTCTGGTTTTTATATTATATATATACATAGTACATATATAATATAAATACATATATATTATGTTATCGATGATATAAACTATCAAAGATAATATATCAAAAATATAAGATATCAAAGATGATATAAGGAAGATAGTTGTTTTGGCAACTTTTTTTTTACACCTCCCTATGAGTCTATAATTATTTCTAAATTTAAAAAGCAGCAGTTTATTTTGCCCATACCAGCTCTGGCATGTCTCCATTTCTTTTTGCCCTTCTTTCTCTGATAAACTTTTTCTCGAAAGCTTTAAAAAAAATTTAAGGGGACCATGGAACTAAAAATTGAGGAAAAGATATGCTGTTTTGCTATAAATTCAGAAGTACAAGATTGCGGGGAGGCCACACTAAAATGTGAGATTCCGGAAGCTCCAGCAAGCTTCACAAAAACTATCTGTCCTCACTCTGTCACTGCTACCAAAGAATGATGTCCTCTAATTCTTTTCTGTCTTTCCTATCCCCATGTGTGCTGATTCTAACCAGAAGCTCTGCTTGCAAGGCATTCTGGGAAATGTAGTTCCAAGAATCTAGTCCCTGTTCCAGAAAGAGTACAAAGGGCCTGGGAAGATGCTGAGTTGAAAACATATATCCCAGCTCACTCATTATTTAATAGGTCCTGTAAACTTATGATCTAGTCTTTGAAAGGAAATTTAAAGAAAAAAACTAATCAAAACTTTCAGTTTCTAAATAAAATAAGTTTATAAATAATTCAGTTTCCCAGAATGGTTTCTTAGTCTAATATTCTAGTTATCTTCATCCAAAAGAATTTGTAATAAAAATATTTTCATAGGACTGTTTCCAGTTTATAAAGCAATTCCACATGCACTTTCTCATTGACCCTCCAAACAATGTTGGAAAGTAGATAAAAATGAAAACACTTAATACTTATCTGGCACTTTCATTTATATTATCAAATTTTCTTGCAACACACCAACAAAACTACGCTCCTTGTAGTTTCCTAAACACAACATGCTGTCAATCCATGTCTTTGCACGTGTGGTTCCTTACGATAAAAATGTCTTTCCCTGGTGGGAATTCCTCCTGGCAGGCTTCTATACCACTTCTCACCCTGATCTATTAGAATACTGTTTCAGCTCTTTCTAGAAATAGGCTGAGGCTGGTGGGATATGAACATGTAGTCCCATCATGCAAAGGACTGGGCTGTGCTGCCCCTGCAGGAGTCCGGTGATTGACCAGTGGGCAACAAATGTGACCCACAATCTGTTCCTTACCTCCCTCTCTTTACTCCAAAAATCTCATTCTTGATCAGCCAAACCAACCTAGCACGCCCCACCCCATGCAAAAGAGAAAGGAGAAGAATGTATTTGGTGGTATGCAGAGGACTTAATAAAGAGGTTCCATTAGACTGTTGTCTTGGGCATAATCATCACACTGCGGCAGGTAAATTTTGTGGGGCCTTTCTACTACTATTTTCCTTGATTTTCCTTTACCCAATCCTCCCTTGCTTTTCTGTAGGTTTTCATGTTAGTGTTCTAATGACTGGACATACTTTAGTGAGCAAAACATCCCTGCCTTCAAGAAGCATACAGACAGGTGAGAGAGACAGACGTTATGCAAATTATTTTAGATATATAAAACTACTACAGTGATGAAGCAACATTTATGAAGTCTTATGAAAGGAGATAAAAATTATGGAGGAGAAGTATGGAATAGTTAAGAGAAAATACAAGAATGAGCCAGGGTAGGTGAGAGTTGGATCAAAGAAAGCTTTCCAGAGGAACAAACACATGAGTTGAGTTTGAACTGACTGGGGAGGGTTTATTAGCATAAAGAAGGCTGAGAAGAAGGCACATTCCAGGCAGGCTCTCCACAGCTGTCAGCCTAAACTCAGTGGGGACCCTGAAGAAATCCACAGGGCATCTTTTTACTCCTTTTTCTTTCTCACAGCACTTTGAGTAACAATGTCTTGCCTCAGGGCAACTGAGTTGGGAAGCATGGGAAGAAAAAATAGAGGGTCATGGCTCAGACTCCAGGAGAGAAGAAAAGTTGGAGCCAGAACGCAGTCATGAAGAGAGCAAGGTTCTGGTCATCACAGTTTACATTTGAACACAGCCATTTACTGGCTTTGTGACCTTGGAAAAGTCACTACCAACCTTCCAAAGTTGTCATGAGGCTTCAACAAGAAAAAAAAAATGTTTCAATAAATATCAGTTGTCTCTTCTCACTTTCTCCCAGCTTGCTATGGATGGAATCATGTCCCCCAAAATTATGTGTTAAAGCCTGAAGTAACAATGTGACTTTATCTGGAGATAGTCTTCCAGAAGTAATTAAGGTTAACTGAGGTTATAAGAATAGGCCCATAATCAAATAGGATTGTGTTTTTTTTTAAGAAGAGGAAGAGAAAAATGTCTCTCTCTACCATATGAGGACACAGCAAGGAGGCAGCCACCTGCAAGTCAAGAAGAAAGTCCTCACCAGATTCCAACCATGTTGGCAATGTGATCTCAGACTTTCACACTCTAGAGCTGTGAGAAAATAAATTTCTGTTGTTTATACCACCCAGCCTATGGTATTTTGTTATGGCTGCTCTAGCTGACTAAGACAAGGCTCAATTCGAAAATTAGAAAATTCCTCTTACAGACGATAGAAACAATATTTGAAGAATAAATTCCTGAAAGATCAAAGAAAGTAAATGAATTAATTAAATAGGAGTTGGACTTGGAGCTTGAACATTTTCAAAGGGATGGGAGGGGGCTAATGTTGATTTATTTGGTGTGTGTTCATGGCTACTTCAAGGATAAAGGCCACATGCCTTTCTGTGTGGTTGAACAAAGTATTTCCTCTTTGTTTTGCATTCTTACTGTTACGTGATAAATGGAAGGACAATTTGAGCTCTAAGAAGGAAAACCAATAGTGGCAAACATGGGACAACAAGCACCAAGAGGTGGGTGACAGGAGAAAGAAACATGATAGAGCTCTTTAAAAGAAGAGGCTGGGTGCAGTGGCTCACATATGTAATACCAGCACTTTGGGAGACTGGGACAGGAGGTTCGCTGGAGCCCAGGAGTTCGAGGCCAGCCTGTGCAACAAAGCAACATCCCGTTTCTACAAAAATAAAAATAAAAAAACATAGCTAAGCATGGTGGCACATGCCTGTAGTCTCAGCTACTCAGGAGACTGAGGCAGGAGGATCATTTGAGCCTAGAAGTCTGAGGTTACAGTGAGCTATAATCACACCACTGCACTTCAACCAGATGACAGAGTGAAAGAAGGAAGGAGGGAGGGAAGGAGGGGGAGGAAGGAAGGAATGGGGAGAGGAGAGGAGAAGAGAAGGGAGGAGGGAGGAAAAGGAGAGGAAAGGAAAGGAGAAGTGAGGTGGAGAGAGGAGGGAGTGAGGGAGGCAGGGAGGAAAGAAGGAGGGAAGGAAGGAAGAAAGGAAAGGAGAAGGAGGAGGGAGAAGAGAGGAGGAGGAGGAGAAGACAAAGAGACAGGAGCAGGGGCAGGAGCAGGAGAAAGACAAGGAGAAGCAGAAGGACAAAAAGAACAAGAGCAAGAAGAGGAGGAGGAAGAGAAAGAAGAAGAGCCAGGCTTGGTGGCTCAGCCTGTAATCCCGCACCTTTGGGAGGCTGAGGTGAGTGGATTGCCTGAGCCCGCGGCTTCGAGACCCGCCTGGGCAACTTGGTGAGACCTCATCTCTATAATAAATCAAAAAATTAGCTGGGTGTGGTAGCGCGCACCTATAGTTCCAGCTACTTGGAAGGCTGAGGCGGAAGGATCGCCGGAGCCCAGCAGGTCGAGGCTGCGGTGGCCGGCAGCGGCCACTGCACTCCAGTCTGGGCAATCGAGTGGGACTCCAACTCAAAAAAAAAAAAAAAGAAAGAAAGAAAGAAGAAGAAAGGTAAAAGCAAAAGCCAGGTGCCCTGGCACCTCGTTGCGTGAGCTCATGCTACAGACGAAACGGGCAGTGGCAGTGGCACCATCCAATCAATAGTGTTTTCTATGGGAGATGCAGTCATGCTGCTATAACAAAATAACACAGACTGGGTAATTCATAAACAACAGAAATTTATTTCTTACAGCTCTGGAAGCTGGGAAGTCCAAGACTAAGGCATCCACAAGGATCCATCTTTGCTTCTGAGATGGTGCCTTATTGCTGCATTCTCCAGAGGGGACAAATGCTATGTCTTCACAGGGCAAAAGGGGAGAAAGGCAACAAGGGACTAGCTAGCTCTCTCCCACCTTTTTATTAGGTGGTTAATCCCATTTATGAGGACTCTGTCCTCATAGCCTAATGACCCCCTAAAGGCCCCACCTCTTAATACTATTATATTGGATCTTTGGTTCCCAAATATGAATTTGTAGAGTTGGGCACATCCGTTCACGGCATAGCAACTGCTTTACAGTTTCAAAGACTTTGCAATGTTGCAAAGCGCTGTCTTGATAAAGATCTCATTTGATCATCACCACAACAAAATGAAGTGCAATGAGACAGAGATCACATGCCCAATGAGGAAACTGGTTTGAAATTTTTAAGTGACTCCACGGAACTTCCTTGGCTGTTAAGTGTTCAAGGCAGTGGTCAAGCCCTGAATTTCTGTTTCTAGATCTAGTGTTCTTTCTGAAGCAAATGTCAAGACGTGCTATATACCCACTTTCACCTGCTCTTGACCTGGATTTCCAAGGGGTCAATAGTTTTCTCTACATCCTATCTCATTTCCTGGCCAGTATCCACCTTCTCCATCCAAAAGTTACTCAATGTTTTTTTTTTTTTCTAGCACAGAAAATAACATTAAAGAAAATATGAGAATGGAAAAGAGAAGGATGTTAATGGTACCATATTGGCAAAATTCCATCAAGGGTACAATTGCTTTCATCCTTGACAAATCTCTTTCACAATGATTGCCATACTATATGACCAAGCAGGGATCATTATTATTAGGATTGCCATTTTGCAGTTGCAAAAACCAGAATTTGAAGAGCCTCATCCAGTGATGTGTATCTTAAAGTTCAAGAGCCAAATCTCAAACCCTTGCATCTGCCTCTACCTCTCTGTAGTAGTCAGAGTGCTAGCTTGATAGTCCAGAGGCTCTTTGGTTTCAGTCCTTCTACTAACTAGCCACATGATCCTGGTTGAGCTTTATAAGCCCAGGGCTTCATTTCCTTTCACTGTCAACTGAGGAACTTGGGCTGTGTGATCTCGGGAACGTCCTCTCAGTGGCTGGTAAGAAAGCAATCACAGCCGGGCTCGGCGGCTCAGCCTATAATCCCGCGCTTTGGGAGGCTGAGGTGAGCAGATTGCCTGAGCTCGTGGGTTCGAGACCCGCCTGGGCAACTTGGCGAGACCTCATCTCTACAACAATTCAAAAAAAATTAGCCGGGCGTGGTAGCACGTGCCTGTAGTTCCAGCTACTTGGAAGGCTGAGGCGGAAGGATCGCCGGAGCCCAGCAGGTCGAGGCTGCGGTGGCCAGGAGTGGCCACTGCACTCCAGTCTGGGTGACAGAGTGAGACTCAGACTCAAAAAAAAAAAAAGAAAGCAATCACGACAACTGGTCTTTGAAGATCAGTCAGAGGTGCCCTGGCTTTTCCCAACCCAAAAAATGAGGAGGCGTTCAACTTGAATACTATTTTAGAACAAATATCGTCCAGATTTTCACTGTACTCTTTCCCAATTATTATTTGGGGAGCAAGCCAACAGATAAAGGAGGGTACTTACTTTTGTTTGTGAAGTCGACAAGTCTCTTTTTTGAGTTCAATCAGGAGGTCTGTAGGCCACAGTGTCACTGCACACAGGAGGCCTTACTCTCTCCCTCTCTCGCCACTGCTCAAAGCCTGGGAGGATGCTTTAGAAAGCAAATCAGGAAATTACTTATCAATCCGAAGCCCCAAAGAGTTATGAGTACTCCTCGCTGCCAAAGGGAAAGGGATTTTGAGGAAAAACTCCACATCTGCGCGCACTAGAATTCAAAGACTCCAGCTGTTGGAAGGTCTTGCGAGCAATGTAAGTAAACAGTCCTTTCTCTCAATGGCAGCGAATGTCTTCAGGCCTTTTTTTTTTTTTTTCCCCTCTCGGAAAGGACTCCTTTGGCTCGTATTGGTGTTACTCGCTCTTTCTGTTCTTCTATGATGTTCGGAGGTGTTTACTGACTGGGGCTTAGTCAATAACACAGCTCCTCTGGGGGACAACGCTTCTGTTGAACAGAAGAGGGAAAGTGAAAGTTGTCAGAATCGACTTTGCTTGGGAAGGGTTAGTTTTGAAAGCCCTTTCTGCCAGTTACGCTCCTTCATAGCTATAGATCCGTATTCAGGAGGAGCGTGAGGCCAACACAGACACTTTCAGGAACAGGCAGATGTGGTTGTGTAGGGTAGGCCCTGCAAAACAAAATTGTTATCGAGTCCACTCCTGCACAATTCAAGTTTAAGGTGCTTTCTTCATTTTGGTATACTATTGGATTTTAATGGAGGAAAAAGAAAGCATTAAAGCTAATGTTGTTCTGTGGAGATTTCCTTGTAGTGGTATAAATCTTTTGCTCAATTTAGTTTCGGTTAAGGGTGTTGATTTACTGTCTATTTTATTATTAAACAAATGTGCTCACCACTCAACTGGGCCGTGGGAGGATAATGCACTCATTGCCATATAGAGGCGTAAATATCTAAATTGTGTTGGTAAAACTATGGGCTTGCATTAATAGTAATTATATACAAGGATTGCATAATTTCATAAATTATGATGCACTGTACTAGGGTACTTCTTTTATTACAGTATTTTAAATCAAATGGTGGTTAATGACTGAGATGTAATTAGGGAAATATGGCAAACGTAAAGGAGATAATTTTGGTGCAATTATTCTTTGTTCCATGATACCCTAGAGCTTCCCCAGGAACTTGAATGTCTATTTCAGGGTCCTGCATCATGACCTCCATGGCTGCCAGGAGCATGTGTCCAAGATCTCACACTCTGCCCCATTATCAGACTATGTATCACCCAACATGTTCTGGGTCATAATTTGAATAATAAGGCTCCGCACCCTCAGCCTAGGTTGTGTTCCCTGACTCCTTGGAAAGCTCCCCAATTTCAAAAATAATTGCCCTTAACTCTAGTTGACATCTGACTTCTTTCCTTCTCTTTGAGTATGTTTGGCTCACACTTCGACTTCCTGTGTTGTTAGGAATGGTTTCATTTCAAATATGTCAGTCATTGTCCTCACACGCGCAAGGCACTTCCAAGAAGCAACAGGCTCTAGGTGGAAAGGGACTTTAGTTATTGGAAATGTATAGCAGCTCATTTCCCATAGAGCCCTTCATCAAGTAATTCATTTGTACATTAAGTCTGAGGTGATCTCTAACCTTTCACCCTTACATATATAGATATTATGCACCTAATGTGCTGAAAGCAATAAAAATCAAATGTAACACAATTCTACCCTTCTAGTATAAACATGCCTGCAGTTTTTATGCAGCCCAAGTGCATGTTTATGTTCATGGACAACAGCTAAGGAAGGTTGGATGCTAACTGAGATGTGTGATACACTACAGCACTAAATGGAGAAATACAAGTTTGGATTGTAAAAGAAAGCTATTCAAATACTGGGAAATATTTACTGAGCATTTGTGTGTGCTGGGCCCTTCCTAAGCATGTCACACATGATCTGGGAGAAAGCTCACTGGTAAGGGGTAGAGGCCCTGAAACCAGAGGACCTGGGCACAGAAACCAGGTTGACTTTTCTGTGATTCTTGGTTGATTACTTAACTGCTCTGTGCCTAGTTTCCTTACAATAAAATAGAGCTCATAACATCAGAGTTCATGTAAATATTGAGAATTAATATAGGTAAGGTAGTGTTTTTGTCTCTTTCAAATATGAAAAACCAAGGCTAGTCAGGTTAACCTGCCCCTGGCCACACAGGTAATGATGACAGGCAGAGCTGGAATTTAGAAGTAAATGACCTGTTTTCACCATAATGAAGAAAGTTCACATTTTAAACCTCTGCCTCCTTCCCTTTTGTTATTGGATTCTTTCATATGCATTCTTTTATAAACGTTATTAACCATAACAATTTCAGACAAAAAAAAAAAAAAACTGAAACTCAAAGACATGAACTAACTCACCCAAAGTCACACACCTAGAAAGTAACAAGGCTGGGTTCAAATACAGGTTTTCAAATTCCAAATCCTGTACTCTTTTCACAATGCCATGTTTTTTGGTTTGGTTTTTTTTTGTTGGCTTGTTTTTCCTTCTCTTACCAACCTGTAAATAAATGGGTCAGGTCCATACCTTCCTTTTAGAGAAGTGAAAAAACTAATAATGCTAATTGTCACCATCAATTAGGCCCTAACTCTGGGCATGGCACAGAATCTCATTAACTAAAGTTGGTACCCTTACCCCCTTGTTAATAAATTCTCCAGATGATTCTGATATGCATCAGAGTTAGACATTCACTACCCTCAGTCAGTCCTGAGAAAAAATAAGGTTGTCATATCCAATACAGCCTTCCTCTGAACAAGATAAAAATTTCTACCAAGGACAAGAGATTTGGCATTTTCCCTTACTCAAATTTGTGGATTACCCTGTGGTCAGAAACAACACCATTTCAGGGTTATGTACTATCTTGTTACTAGCCCCATGCTTTCTTCATCTTTTGGCCTATGTCAACTTCTAAGCCCTGTGACCATCTGAACTTTTTGTCATCAGTTGCTTTGATTGCCTCAGGCGTCAATGGCCAGCAAATCAGTAGATTTCTTTCTCTTGTGGGCATTCAAAGGAATTCATTAGCAAATTAGAATAAAGCTATAATATCTATAACATAAGAAATTTACTCAATAAGCTTTATACAGAGTAGTCAGCAAATAGAGTATTTACTGTGCTGAATATGATATATTCAGGTTGATTTCTCTGCAGACTTCTGTAGCCAAGGTAGATACGAGCCAAGAGGGGATACCAAACACGTACTTAGAGTAGTGGGAACTTTAGATGCCTGGGAGAAGTCATGGAGGGCATGGTGGGTCAGGAACCCTTGAACACTGGAAATCAAATCCTGTGGTGGCAAATGTCAGGATTTGAAGCAAAATATCCTTGACTTTCAATTCTAGCTAGCTTCACTTCATTCTAACTGCAAGACTCCAAGCACATCACTTGCCTTTTAAGCTTATGTAACAGACAGAAACAACTTAGCACAGCACTTAGCATTATAAGCATAATAACAAACAGAAGTTCCTTTTCTCATTAGCTCTGTTCCACTCAATCCACAAATATGTATTGAGGACCTACTGTGTGCCAAGCATTATTCTAGATATAACAGTGAACAAGAGCCAGAGTGCCTGCCTTCATGGAGCTTAGGCTTTAGAGGAGACAAACAACAGTTTCATAAAGCAGAATGTAACTTCAGAAACTGAGAAGTGCTATGAAGAAAATAAAACAGGATAATGATTCAGTGACTAGCAGCTGCCAGAAGCGGCTGCTTCTTTGGCTAAGGTGGTCACGTACCGTTGGGGAAGTGACATTTAGCGCCGACTTGAATCAGAAGAAAGACACGATGACACAAAGCCATGATTAAGCCACTGGCTCACCATGTGAGCCTAGACAAGTTTCTGAAGTTCTTTTAGGCCTATTTCGTTGCCTACAAACTGCACAGCTGGAGCAAATCTACGGGGATTCTCTCAACCCTGCAACTCTATTTTGGAATCTTCTTTCTCTTTCTCAGTATCCTATGCCATGAGCAGCCATAGGAAAAGAAGAAAGGAAAAAAAAATCTGAATCAAACTATACTACGGTAGTTGTTTCATTCTCTCAGACAATTTTCTGGGCTTTTTCAAAATGTTCTTTTTCACTGAAGATAAATTAGTAGGTTCTTAGTGAATAAAGATTAATTCGTGATTTTTTTTTTAAAAAGCTCGAATCATCACAATTCCTAGGGATTACATTGTTGGAGAAGACGAGAACCACCACCTGGCAGACTTTAAGGATGAACTGTGCAGCTTCACAATTACTTCATGTGTGGCTTCGAGTCTGAGATTGGACGTATGTCGGTGGAGCCAACATGCAAAGCTGCCAGAAGCCAGCCGGTCCAACACTCCATTAGCCAAGAGTCATGTCACAGTTTTTAAAAACAGCCCATGGTCTGAAATGTTTCCTCTCTTAAAATGGTGCAGTGGACCTCGCTTGGGTCTGAGACAGTGGTCTCCCAACATGAAAGTCATGATGCAGACGACTTGCACCTTAGAAGTAAACTTTGTCTTTTAATGGGCCAAATAACTGTGGCCAAATCCTTGACTGTAATGATCCAGATGATTGTCTGGTTATACCATTTTGTCTGTGTCACAATAGTGTAAACCTCAATTATAAATCTGCAACCTAGAAGGAGAATTTTGTGTGTATGGCAACATAAAGTGTCTTTGATTTTCAAGTTCTAATATTTTTTGCTTACTTTCTAAAAACGTGATCTCCCCAAATTGCCACTTTTTAAAAATTTGCTTTGAAAACCTGTTCCCAAGTTAAAATTTGAAAACTGAAAAGCAAGAGCAAAGAGGATGGGATGAGGAAATTTGAGTTAATTAGCCAGTAGTAGAGAAAGTTTTGGAACAACTCCATGATGCTCCTGAAGGCTCTAATGTAATTTCAGCCAGAGAATGGTAATGAGTTGCTGTCCAGTCAAGAAAGAAGGGGAAAAGGGAACTGATTTGAACACTTACTTTTACGGAAAATAATATGCTCAGCATTTTACATACCACAACTCTAGGGATTGTAGTATAGCTATTACTCTGCTTATTTTACAGATAAGAAACCGAGGCTCTGTGGAGTTAAGTAACAAGGAAGTTCATCAGCTAGCAAGTGGCAGAACTACAGCTCAACCCAGGACTGCTAAACTCCACAACCCACTCACTTCCCACTCTACCTCTCTGCCTTAGAAAAATAAAGGGTTTTAAAAAACACAATACACATTCTATTTAAGTAAAGAAGAATTTACTGCGGGTTTTTCAATGTTGAAATGGCCTCCTTAGGGAAGAGGCTAAGGAATTGTCTTCTTTGGAGGTCTATTAGAACCAGACTGGCTGACATATATGTCTGGTATGACTTCAGTGTGGTCCCTCTCCAAGGTGACAAGACAGACAAAATGATTCCTCAACCTCCCTTCTAGACCCTCCAATCAAATGCCAAGACTACATCCATGTAAGGCACAGTGGTGGGGACATGTCGAGTCTAGCCATCCTGCTCTCCTTCCTCTGCCCCAGGTCAATTGCTTTGGCTGAAGTGATGTCCAAACTCTCTGGAAGGTCCACAGTTACTTGGATCATAGCTATGTGGGCCATTTTCCCATACCCGGGGAGGGAACTCAACTCTGTTCCAATCTGTGCCCAACAAAATGAACACCATTCCAATGCATCTATTGTCTAAATCGATGACTGTAATTTCAGTGGTTGGAAACCAGAAATCTGGACAAAAACTGGCATGAAAATGGCATCCTGTTAAAAAAAAAAATAGGAATGCCTTTTAAAATTCTGGCTATTCTGCATGTCAGTTAGCATTGTATTTGTCCATTAATATCAGAAAACTCAGTTCCTTTAACATGCAAGGAGTTAACTTTTTCTCACACAATAAGAAGCCCAGAAGTAGATGGTCCAGGGATTGTGTAGTTATCTAAGGATGCCATGAGGAAATCTGTGTCCTTCTATATTCCTGCTCCTCTAATATTAGCATGGACCCTCACTTCTAAAGTGGCGATATAGCTGTTGTATCTCCAGGTGCAACTTATTGGCCAAACTGTGTATGTAGCATGGCTACCTTTAGCTGAAGGGAATCTGGAAGTCTGTGTATTCTGCTTTTTGTCCTTAGTATAGAAAAAGACAAGAAACCAGGCAAAGTGGTTCTTGGCTGTAATGCCAGCACTTTGGAAGACTGAAGAGGGAGGCTTTCTTGAGCCCAGGAGTTTGAGACCAGCCTAAGCAACATAGTGAGACTTCAAGACCTCATCTCTACAAAACATTAAAAAAATAAGGCAGGTGTAGTGGTTTGTGCCTATAGTCCCAGCTACTCAGAAGGCTGAGGCGGAAAGATTCCCTGAGCCCAGGAGTTCAAGGCTCACAGTGGTGAGCTGTAATCATGCCATTGCACTCCAGCCTGAGAGAGACTCCAGCTCAAAAAAGAAAGGAAGGGAGGGAAGGAAAGGGGGGAAAGAGAGAGTGAAAGAAAGAGAAGTCTTGAGCCACAGCACCCAGCCAAAAATATGTTCTTAAAAAGTGATAAGCAGGCCGGGCTAGGTGGCTCAGCCTGTAACCCAGCACTTTGGGAAGTCAAGGCGAGTGGATTGCCTGAGCCCGCAGGTTTGAGACCAGCCCAGACACCTTGGTGAGACCTCATTTCTACAATAAATCAAAAATGAGCCAGGCATGGTGGCACGTGCCTGTAGTTCCGGCTACTTGGAAGGTTGAGACAGAGGGATCGCCTGAGCCCAGTAGGTCAATGCTAGAGTGGCTGTGAGTGTGCCACTGCACTGTAGCTTGGGTGACAGAGTGAGACTCCAACTCAAATTAAAAAATAAAATAAAATAGAGGCAGTAATTGGGAACCATAGGATTTTCTTATGAGTAAATAAAATATACAAATTTGTAATATACCTATAGAGTCTAGCACACAATATATGTTCAGGAAATGGTAGTTCTCTTATCCCTTGCTTCCAACTTTTATTCAGCAAGCTCACAAACCTTCATGAAGCCCAACTCAGGCAGAGTTGACAGTTGAAAAATCAACTCTTTGATTGCAAGAAATTAGAAATTAGAGCAAATCTACTGAAGGGTGAGTAGCCTTTCTCTATCAGCGCATGCCAAGATGCTTTCACGTGGAGCTTCATCACATTATCTTAGCAAACCAGACAAAAATGTCTAAGCGGTTTTGTTTTCCAAACAGCCTCATATGCTTCAAAGTGCCATCTGTTTGTAACTTGTTACAAAACCAAGTCAACAGAGCCATTTGGTGACATTTTAAAAAGTGACTTCAGTGTTTGTTACCGAGGGATATAATTCCTAGATTTGTGCAATTTGTTCTGTGTTGCTGTGATGTGAAGTAAAGCCTTCACAGAGGCTCTCAGCTGTTTCAATACATTATTCTCATCTTAACCGGTGAAGCCAGGTCTCAAATTGGGTTTCTTTCCATTTTAATTATCTCCCCATGTCACTGCAACCTTTCCAGTCAAAGATGGATGTGAAAAACTTGTCACCTCATAGTCACTACTGCAAAATTAAAAAGAGGAAAAACAAACAAAAAGGAGCCCACAGATTTGCATAGTCAAAATCCATTCATTAGCCAAAAATCTCATTTCTGCAATGTGATAAAGTAAAAAAAAATTCTGGGACACAATTCAAATCCATGGGTTCTCACACGTGTATGAATTCCGTGACCTTTAGCAAGCTACCATTTACCCAATTCTTTATTTTCTTACTTAGAGAGAGGAATGAACATGTCCATCCCACCCATGTCACCTGGTAGACATAAAGATTTTTGAGATAATGTACTAGAAGCCCCATACAAAACAATGGACAATACATTCAAGTCTATTTTGGTATTTCCCATCTATTGCAGACAGTTTGTATCACATTGTTGTACAAAATGAATCCCATGTGCTCCTCAAGCTCCCACCTGATTTGTTTCCTTATTTTTGCAGCAAGGCTTCCTTTCTTTCTTTCTTTCTTTCTTTCTTTTTTTTTTTTTTTTTTGAGTTGGAGTCTAAATCTGTTGCCCAGGCTGGAATGCAGTGGCACGCACACAGCCCCCCCACCAACGGCCTGCTGGGTTCCCATGATCCTTCCTCCTCAGTCTTCCAAGCAGCCAGAATTACAGGCGTGTGTTACCATGCCCGGCTAACTTATTTATTTATTTGTTTGTTTATTTATTTATTTATTGTAGAGACGAGATCTCGCCAAGTTCCCCAGGCTGGTCTCGAACCCTCAGCCTCAGGCAATCCACTCACCTCAGCCTCCCAAAGTGCTGGGATGACAGGCTGAGTCACCAAGCCCGGCCTGCAGCCGGGCTTTCTCACAACAATCCACTACTCTTGCTTCCCTGTCTCCCTTCCATACCCTTAGTCTGGCCTTAGCCAATTCTACCTGAATTCTGCTTGATTCTAGATGTTCAGACTAAGTACCCAGCTGTCCACAGGGTGATCATCTTTTCCTGGTCCTAATGCAGCCAAAGTCATCAGATGGCCATTGAACAAATACTTATCAGGGCTTACTAAATCAGAGGCAATCAAAACAGGCAAAAAATCCTTGCCCTCTTGGAGAAAACATTTTATTCCTCTGGTCTCACAAGCCTGGGCATACTGATGAGAGCACCCGAATGTCAACTTCAGGGTCATGTTCCTTCTCTCACGGAATAACTTCCCCCAAGTGTTTTTTGGTGATTCTGTGTTGTGCTCTCGTGTGCTCATGAACTCCAAGGCGACAGTTACTATGCAAATGATGGTCCAAGTCATAGCCCACTATGCAAATCATGGTTTCTAACGGTATTCATCTTGACAATGGTAATGTTTGTGTGAAGGGCACAATCCTCTGTCTTTCCCAAATCTTTGTGTAGCCAGGATGTTGGAAGCAGAGTAGAGAGAAAGCCACTTCATGTTGAGTCACTGTAGATGTGCTTGTACCCAGAGACTCAAGCCTGGTTTTTTTTGTTGTTGTTGTTGTTTGTTGTTGTTTTGTCTTGTTTTACTGGAAATATCCTCCTGAAAAGTTTTACCTGGAAACATTTCTTTCAGTGTCTAATATTAGCCACTTTCTCCATAAAGCCTCAAAACTATTCACTGGGCACAGAACAGAAGTCAGATATATATTCGTATATATCCCCTCCCCACTCAGGAACTTGTGTATAATCACCACTCACACCTCTCACTCTTAGTGGTCAATCACCAACTTCTAATCGTCAGCTGAAACACTCTAGAAACCAATAAAATTTGGGGAATCTGTCTAAATATTTGCTCCTTCAAATTGGTATTGTTTGGAAATAGTCATTACCATTTACTCCCAATCACAGAAACACCAGGCACAGTGAAATGCTTTCTGTAGCAGACTCTGGGACATCCTTGCAAAGAGCCGATTTGCTTTTTTCATCCCTTACCAGTCCTGCAAAATGTCTTTAACCTGCCAGGTCCAATTCCCTTGAAACAACAGAGATGCATGGTGGTTAGGGGTTGGTATGGGAGCCAAGCCAAGGTTATTTCAGAATGGAAGAGACGTGAATATTTGTATGGATTGAAAGTAACCAGCCTGTGGTAGAAAGTGAAGAATGAGAGAAGGCAGTTGGGCCAGGTCAACTTGGAGAGGTAAGAAGAATAGGTTGAAACAATCATCCATGTGAAGGACTTGGTCTCGAACAAGCATGGGTCCTAACTCACAGACGTGTCCATGGAGACAGATGAGAAGGAAGTGAAGATGGGTAGAAATCTGAATAAAGCCAGAAGAGTAGGGAAATTGAAGAGACTGTGATGATATTCCTTTTTTCCCTAGGAGGCTGGAACTAGGATCATTGCTTACGATAAGGATAGTGAGCTGATTAAATGGGTGCTGAGAGTACCCATCTAGTACTTGGCATGGAGTAATCACTAGAGAAAAGAAAAATTGGACCAGGCACCACTGGCTCATACCTGTAATCCCAGCACTCTGAGAGGCCGAGGTGGGAGAATCACTTGAAGCTAAGAGTTCAAGACCAGCCTGGGCAACATAACAAAACCTTGTCTCTACAAAAAATTAGAAAAAAAAAATAGCTGGGTGTGGTGACATGCACCTGTAGTCCCAGCTACTCGGAAGGCTAAGGCAGAAGGATTGCCTGAGGTCAGGAGGTCGAGGTTGTGGTTAGTTATAATTGTGCCACTGCACTCCAGCCTGAGTGACGGAGTAAGATTCCAACTTAAAAATATATATAAGCCGGGCTCAGTGGCTCAGCCTGTAATCCCACGCCTTGGGAAGCTGAGGTGAGTGGATTGCCTGAGCCCGCGGGCTCAAGACCCTCCTGGGCAACTTGGTGAGACCTCATCTCTACAATAAATCAAAAAAAAATATTAGCTGGGCGTGGTAGCGTGTGCCTGTAGTTCCAGCTACTTGGAAGGCTGAGGCGGAAGGATCGCCGGAGCCCAGCAGGTCGAGGCTGCGGTGGCCGGGAGCGTGCCACTGCACTCCAGTCTGGGCAACAGAGTGAGACTCCAACTCAAAAAAAAAAAAATATATATATATATATATATATACACACACACATACATATATAATTATATTCACTTCTCTTTTCCTTGACAGATTGAAATTATAACAAATGTCTATTTATAGAAGACCTCATATGAAAATAACTCATGATTCTACCCACATATTTTTGCCTTTTAAGTGAAACACATGGACCTTCCGGAAACTTTTATTTTAAACCCTAAACAATAATGACCTCTCTAAGCTCATCACGGTCTTGAAAATAACTTGGCTCAAGTGCACACTATCCAAGAAGCCCTCTGACCACACATAGTCTCTTTCTGTGATCTCTGAGCCTGGAGAATGTTCTGGACCCTTGCCAGCAAAAAGGTGTGCGCAGGAAGAAAACTGAATTCCAGAGCTTTTGTGTTCAGTGTTATAAAAATGGTTTCAGACACATGAGAGGGAGATAATCTAAATCATAGACCCTCTTTATATTTGGCCTTTGGAAATTTTTGTAAGCACAAACTTTGCTGGGCTAGATCAGTTTCTTGCTTCCAAATGTTTCAGATTTTGACTGTCTTCCCCTGATGATATGAAATCATAAGTGTTGATCTGGGGAGGCATCATACTCAGACTTAAGGGCAGCTGGCAGGCAGACTACAACAGGTAGTGAATAATTGTCTCCAGGGGTGGAGGGCTCAGGGATTCTGCTTCACTTTGCTCTGTCTCCCCTCACCCACACCACAGTGGGGATGGGAGGAAAAAAAAGACAGGTGGATTGGCCCAGGTTCCACCAGTGTCTCAGGACACACAAGAGGAGGATTCTTTTGTGAGAACAAGGGTTAGGAGCTTGGGGTTTCTTGAACACGGGTTCATTCTCTCTCTCTCTCTCTCTCTCTCTCTCTCTCTCTCTCTCTCTCTCTCTCTCTCTCTCCCTTTCTCTCGAAAATATGTATTGGTCTCTTTGGTTTGTCTCTTATGAATTCTACATCCACAAGACCAGCACAATAATAGACAGCCAAGACTAAATACTTACAAAGTACCCGGCATTATTGTAGGCTTTGCAGGACAGAGCTGTGATCAAAACAAACTCCCTCCCTCCAGGGCCTTAGAGTCCAGTCGAGGGGTTGACAAATGAAACATACAGACAAACAAGTCAGGAGGACCATGACAAGGAAGTGCATAAGGGACAGTAAAACACAGGCACACTGCTTTAGACAAGTGGGTCAGAGAAGGCTGGGAGCCCCAGAAAACCAACTTTTGAGCAGAGAGAATTGAGCTGCATCAGCCCTGAGAGAAGAGTGTTTTCGGCTGAGGGGTAACAGGTGGGACAGAAGGCAGGATGGGCTGCGCTTGGCTTGTCCCCGGAACAGCAAGACTACAAGGGTGGCTAGAAATAACTGCATGAGGCAGAGATGTGAGGTCAGAAGGATGTGGGAGCGAGGTCATCTAAGGTCTTGCAAGGACTTTGAGTTTTTTCCTGAGAGAGACAGGAAGCTCTTAAAGAGTTTTAAGCAGCAGAGTGACTGACAGGTCTAACTTAAATTCTGAAAGTCCACTCCGACTGCTGTTTGCAAAATAGACTGTCAGGAGGCAAGGCGAGGTGGGTTATAGCATTCCTGCTCCAGTTCCCAGTCGACTGGCCAGGCAAGTTCAACAATAGCAGGCTCATAAAACGGACACACATCATGACTTTGACAACCACATTCCTACAGTTTATATGTTACATTAGATAGTTCTGTTTGAGAACAGACACATCACATCATAGCATCGTAATAAAAATGGAATTAATTTGACTAAAGACAGTTCCATTTGTAGCATTTTATTTCACCAGCCAGAAAGCTCAAATACTAGACTGCAATATTCAAAACAAGACCTGAAATCCAAAGCAAAGCAAAACAAAACAAAAACCTGTCTATCTGCCTTCCTTTGCCTTGGACCTGCTCTCCTGACAACCAGTTTATCCCCCAGAGAGCAAAGAGGACGTCCATGTCCAGCATGGCTCCCCAGAGCTCTGAGGTCCTAGTCAGGAGTCTGTGGCCATAACTCCAGATGTCATGGGATGTCCCTTTGTCTTGCTATGTCTCTTGTGCATGGGACTTTTAGGAAGGTTATATGGAGGTGACTACTTCAGAAACTAGCTAGTTGAGGACTTAATTGTGAGAGGTCATGAGTCTCAATCAAATATTGTTTACCAATATTTGTAACCTTAATTTAATTATTTCATCCAGCAAATGCATTTTTTGTGTGTGTTTTTGTTTTGTTTCTGTTTTAGAGACAGTTACTCTGTTGTCCAGGCTGCAGTGCAGTGGTGCAAACACACAGCTCACTGCAGCCTCGACCTCATAGGCTCAGGCGATTTTTCTGCTTCGGCCTCCCAAGTAGCTGGTACTACAGGTGTGTGCTACCATGCTTGGCTAGTTTTTTTTGTAAAGACAAGGTCTCGCTACATTGCTCAGGCTAGTCTCGAATTCTTGGCTTCAAACAATCTTCTCGCCTTGGCCTCCCAAAGTGTCAGGATTACAGGCTGAGCCACAGTGCCCAGCCAAACGCATGTTCTTAATATGCATCAGATACTGTTCTAGACACTTGAGCTCAGCAACAAAAATACCTGCCCTTGTGGAGTTACATTTTATGGGGAAAGGCAGACAATACAAAAAGAAAAAAGGAAAAATACATGGTGAGTTAGACAATGATATAACGCAATGGAGAAAATTAAGAAAGGAAAGGGTATAGAATGGTTGGGTTTGCAATTTTACAATGAGCGGTAAGGAGAGGCTTCACTGGGAAAGTGAAATTAGATTATAGACTTGAAGGAGGTGGCAAGGCAGGATGATGATGGACATTGGTGTAGATACATACATAGACACACACACCTTAAGGAGCCACTTTCTAGGTAGGAAGAAAAGTGTGTACCAATGTCCCATGGCAGAAACATGCCAAATATGCTTAAGAAGCAACACAGAGACAGTGTGGTCAGAGCCAAATGATCAAAGAAGAGAGAAGTGGAAAATAAGGTAACCTATGGGGACGGGGGCCAGTCACAGAAGGCCCCCCGGCTCATTCTAAGCCTTTGTCTTTTACCTGGAGTGAAAAAGGAAACCAACAGCAGGCCCTAACAGGATTAGCTGTGTCTGCCGGATGGCTTCACCAAGAGCAGGAGCAGAGGGACCTGATGGAGATCGTTGCAATCATTCGGGCAGAAGGCAATGTGGCAAGGGCAATGGTGGCCACAGAAGAGATAGTGAGAAATGGTGAGACCCTGGAAATGATGTTTAAGGAGAACCAGAGGGATTTGCTCATGGAAGATTTGCTGGAAGGAAGAGAACCACGAAGACTCCATGGTATGGAGCGTAAGCATCTGAACACATTTGCTACTGATTACTAAGATGAGGAGATGTGTGGGCTTCAGGTTGAGAGACAGCAGGAGCAGGTGTTGGGTGTGCTAGGCTCACGTTGCTGTGTAGACACTCATGCAGGTGTCTAGCAGGTGGTCGAATGTCGAGTCTGGCATTCAGGAGAGAGGTCTGGGCTAGAAGTAGACATCTCAAGCCATGTGATTCAGTGAGATCCCAAGGGAGAGTGCAGAAGACAGAGAAGTGAAGGCATCCAAGAATGGAGCCTGGGCTCCCTACATGTAACAGATGAGGAAAAGAAAGAGGATCTGGGAACGAGGACAATGAAGGGGACTGAGGGCGAGAGCAACCCAAAAGGACAGTGGTTCTTCAAGGACAAGAGAAGAGAGCGGGAAAAGCAGAAGTGGAAGCCTGATGGGGTAGGTTTCCAAGAGAAGGGGAAGAGCGGAAGTGTAGGCACTGGGTAGAGATCATTCATTCAAGGAGTTTTGTATATGAACAGGAGCAGCTGAACAAAGCAGTGTCTGAAGAGAAATGGAACCCTATATTAACACGTATGCTCTCTATAGGAATCTGTATTACTGTATTGTTATTCACTTTGTTTAGTATTGCATTACTATATATGTATCTCTATTACTACACACATAATTTAATTTCTATATTTAATTATATACTTTCTATCTATTTACTTTCTATTATTTAATTATAATTATAGATGATAGGTAGATAGATAGTCAATCCTTTAAAGAGAAAGAAACGTATGCAGGACACACAGGAGAACTGCCAGAGTGAAGTCATGGAGTACGTGAGGGAGGACAAACGGGGGCACAGGTGGAAAACTGACCTTGGATGGGAGGCACTAGCCACTCCCTCTTAGTAAAGAGGAAAGACAGTAAGCAGAGTGGTGCAATATAAAAGGGGGTGTCTTTGTGGCGGCAGGGGCCTACGTGTCTTCTGATCACTTCTCTCTTCCCATCAAAATGGGAAACAAGGTCCTTCACTGAGCATAACCATGGGAGAGAGGTGTTAGAGGTTGAAAGATAGAGAAGAAGGTATGAAATAGTTATAAGGGAGAGTGGGTTCCGATGAAATATGAAAACATCGTGCCCTCAATAGACAGCATTAATTAAGGGCTCCTTTGAGGAGAACTGTTGAGAGGCAGAGCAGTGAGCATGGTTGTGTGTTTTCCTCCATTGCATCCAGCTGAAGTGGTGGAGTCTCTAAATGAAGTACAGCTGAACAAAAGAGGGGTCTGGGAGTCAAGGACATGCTCCTGAGAGCATAGACTCTAAGCAGGGTACGGGAGGAGGTGAAGACATAGAAGGTACAGACTAAAGGTGTCGTGTCCAAGTGAAGTCAAAGAGCTGTGGGATTTGGGGCACGAGTGAAAGGGAAAGACAGGAAGTGGTAGCAGGACACTGGCAAGCCTGAGCATGAATGTATGAAGGCACTGTAGTCACTGGTCATGACAAGGTCACTGATGTGATCATGTGAGTGGGAGGCTGTCATGGGGTTGAAGACAAGATCACCAGAAGAAAAAAAGGTCAAGAGCTGTGAGACCAGGGTATGCTATGAGTCTTGTAAACAGAAACTGAAATCACTGAGAACTATGACAGTGATGTTGGAGACGGCACCAGGAAGCCAAGAACTGAAATCTCCAAGAAATAAGGAGAGTGGCATAGATTAGTAGATGACTTAATCCGGGAGGACTGGTGAGTGGTATGGATGGCGTGAGATTCAACTTGGGGGGACAGTCTAGAAAGGGCAAGGAGAAGCTAGGAGGTCACTTACTTCACCTCCAGGTTTAGTGGAATGAAGAGTGAGATGTAGAAGAGTGAGATATAGAAGATAGCTAACACCTGGGTTGGCTGCAGAGGGGAGGTGTCCTCAGGGAAGAGCCAGGCTTCTGTCAGAACAAAAAGGTAAAGGACATTCAGAGGGAGGGTGAGGATCCAGGGGACTTTGCTGGTGAGTGGCCCTGAGTTTGGGAGCATTGGGGAAGGAATTCCAGAGCCAAGAATGGGTGGAAAGGGGTCAGAAAAGTGACCATAGGAGATAACAGCCCACTGAGCAATGACCAGGGGAGACTTAAAGAATGTGAACTGGGAAAAGGGGTGTGATGAGACCCCCGACTAATGATCTCAAGGCAGGATGTGCTGGTGAGGCTCTAAGTGGAAGGGAGGAGTGATATGGGGTCTGCACAAACCATAACAGGTCCATGACTTCTCTTCACTCTTGTTCATTGGAGGTAGAGAAATGAGGAGTCTTATCTGGAGCACACAGAAATCTCTAGGGTGTCTTTCTGGCTGACTTAGGGATTTTCATAAACTACCTTGAGAAACACTTTGTACTTTTATTTTTATTTCCATATATTCCCTAAAATCTATAGACCCATGGCTGAAAGCTTTTCTTATGAGTTGAGAAGAGCCCATAAAATATGAAAAGGAGAAACGTGTGATGAGCCACCCTTCATTTCAAAATGATTAGATCTTCATAATTAAGTGATAATGATTCTTAGTAAAGAATTTAAGTAACAGTACTAAAAATAAAAGAGGTGCATTGGTAATACTGGATCATAAAATGTGAGAAGGTTGGGGAGCAGAAAGTGAGGCTGAGGCAGTCAGTAGGGCAGGTTAGGGAGAACTGTGCACCACGTTAAACAGTTATTCCTTAATCCAGCCAATTAGAGTCATTAGTCTTTGTGATGTGGAATAGGTCCTTTGGTACAATGAAGATCATGGACCCTCTTCCACTCCCATAAAACCCTGTGCAACCATTCTGCCTACAATTTCAGGGAGGTTAGGGATTTGTCCACTGGATACTACATACACTATTCGACCAGAGAAACAGACCAGTAGGAGACACATATTAAGAGATATATCACTAGGATTTGGATTATGCAAATGTGGGGCTGGCTTGAAGTCTGAAATCCACAGAGGAGGCCTCCAGGAAACGTAGGCTGGAACTCTCAGGCAGGAGCTAATGCTGCAGTCCACAGGCAAGCCACAGTTCTGCTCTTAAATCCTTTCAAATGATTGAATTCAGTCATCTAGGTTATCTAGAAAAACTTCACTTACTGTCAGCAGACTATAGAATTTATTCACATCTGCAAAATATCTTCACAGTGAAACCTAGATGAGTGATTGATGAATAACCGGGGATGGAAACCTAGGCAAATTAATGCATAAAACTGACCACAACATTAGTGTATTCCCTACAGTCTATAGGTCCCTGGCTGGAAACTCTTTTTGTGAGCAGGGAAGAGCCCATGAAGCATTACAGGGAGAGAAGCGAGATGGTTCACCTTGCATTTCAGAAAGATCAGATCTTCATGATTAAGTGGTAAGAATTCTTAGTAAAGTATTTGAACAAACAGTACTAAAAATAAAATATGACTTTCTCCAGTGCAAATCCATGTGAATTACAGTTGGCCTCAGTGGAAAATAAAACAAGTTGGGAAAAACCCCAAAGAAGCTATTCCAAACTTCTCTGAACACTCAAGAAAAGAATTCTGTGTCCAGTATTCAAGGCTTTTTAAGTAATAGATCAAAATTCCCTACAAGTATCCAATCTTCCATTGAATTCATGGTTTATTAATTGATAAGCATTTATGAGCACCTAATCAATACCCTGCTGTCTCATGAAAATAGGAAAAAAAATTATTAGCCACAGTTTTTGCCACCACCCCTTGCCTCAAGAGACAATCTATCTGGGGACTTTATTTATAGCACTCTTTCAATTGAAAGTGATGAAAAAAACAGCCAACTCAAAATCACCTAAAAGCAAAAAATGTGGAGGAGGGTACTCCTGAATGTATAGAACTAAAGTCTGGGGTAGATCTTCTGATTCGGTTCTGTTGAATCTAGGTCCTCTAACCATGCAGTCTAAACTCCATCTCTTAGTTCTACTCTGACGTGGCTTCACCATTGGTCAGGTCTCTCCTTGTGAGAGAGCGTGTCACCAGCAACCCCAGGTCTACATCCTTGTAGCTCAGCAATCTCAGCAGAAAAGACTACTTACTCCCAAGATTGAGTAGACTCTCAGAGTTCAACCTTTTTGGACTCACTTAAGGCACTTGCCCTTCCATTGGTTGATTATTATTATCCGAGCAATAGAACACCCTAGAGATGCTGGCATGTGGGTGGGGAGACCCTTCCCAAACCATTCAATTTGAGGGAAGAAGACAAAAAGATCCCTAAAGGAAAATCAAGAGGCTATTCCCAAAGAGGAAACGGGCTACTGGGTAAACAACAAAAGTCAGTGGCCTCTTTCAGGACATCACAAGCATGTCAGGAGAGAGCTGAGAATTCCATCTGGCATCCTGAGATGCTCAGTTTCCCCATCTCTGAAGGGAAAGCAATGACAACAACACTTCTTATCACTTTTGTGGTTGTGTCTCACAGCTACAATATGCATTAACAATCACATACAATTATGCTTTGCAAATAACAAGCATTAGATACAAGTAAGGTATGATGAAAGCCTTATTGATGAGGTGGGGCTTCTGTTTGTGCTGAGAGAAAGGGAAGCAGAATAAAAGAGAACATGCAGAAAGAAGTGCCACTAGTTGGGCCCTTAACACCATAGGCAAAGAGACAGTTAATTCTGTTCTGTTAACACAGACAATGTGGGTGAGTCTTCGTATATTGAGAGTTCCCATCTTGCAAGAATGAATTAAGAAAATAGTAGTGAGCGTTATAGACTTGTTCCTACCAGCTGTGTGACTTCTGGCAAGTTATTTGACCCTGCTAGTCTCCGTTTCCTCATTTGTAAAGTGGGATAATAATGGTACATGCCTTATAGGATTATTGTGAGAATTAGAAGTGTTAATACAGGTTGAGCATCCCTGATTCAAAAATCCAAAATCTGAAATACTCCAAAAACCAAAACTTTTTGAGCAGCAACATAATGCCACCAGTGGAAAATTCCACATCTGACCTCCTGTGACAGTTTACAGTCACAACTTTGTTTCATGTACCCAATTATGTAAAATGCCGTATAAAATTACCTTCAGGCTATGTATATAAGGAGTATATGAAGCATAAATGAATTTCATGTTTAGACTTGAATCCCATCCCCAAGACATCTCATTATGTATAGGTGAATATTCCCAGATCCAAAGCAATCTGAAATCTGAACCACTTCTGCTCCCAAGCATTTTGGACAAGGGATACTCCAACTTGTAGAGGCAAATCACTGGACATATTCTAAGTGTTCGGTGAATGTTAACTATTGTTACTGGTCCTCAAAACCACATATGGAGTGGTCAGTATTCCTATTCCCACAGTCTATGATTTAAAAAACTGATACATAACAGAATTGAGGAGACAAGGTGAGATTCGAACCCAGGTCCCAAACTCACGTTCTTTTCGTGGTCACTGCAATGTGGGTCTCATGATACAGGCAGGCAGGCAGGAAGGAGGGGGAGGAGGGGAGGAGAGGGAGGAAGGAAGGGAACATGCTCATGAGTATCCAGGTCTATAGCCTAGACTTACTTTCAGCAGGAGTTAGCCAGGTGTTCTAGAACAATCCTTCAGCCATGGATCGAGTGATATTAATTTGAATGGATTTGCTAGAGAACATTTTAGAGAGGACCAAAAAAAAAAAAAAAGAAAAAGAAAACCAAACAAACTGAACATTTGAGGGAAGTGCCACAGACACTAAGATGAATTTAAATGGTCTTCTATCAGAATCCCTAAAACCTCCGCTCCTCCAGATTTTGAGAAAGGAGACTCCGTTTCTTGTCAGGAGGCTGAGACTCCACATTCATAGGACCCGAGGTCCGTATCTGTGTACATCTGGGAGGTGCCTACTTACGTCACCTCCTTTGCTCCCACCACAGCCCTCTGAGTGGATATGGCCTCGCCTCAGCCCCATGGTGCAGACAGATGGAGTGTGAATTGCCAGGGTGTGATCCAAACCTCACACCCCAAGCCCAGCATCCCCTCAGCCCCATCCCAAATGCCTGTGCAGGAGAGCAGCCCCCACCCCGGGGCACTTAGCCCTGCTGCTCACATTGCAGAAAGCCCTGAGGTACGTCCACGTCTATCTGGCCCCAGCTTAGCCTCTCCGGGGAGGCCCCGGTGCAGCCCAACTTCTCTGACTTCCCAAACATGGAGTGACGCCAAGTGGTTCTCAGGCCCCTTCAGGGAGAGCAGAGGGTGTGCCGGGGGCAGCGTTTGGGCCAGAAATTCCTTGTGAGTCTGCTTTGCCTCTCTGTGGGCCTATTTCCTTTCTCCCCCTCCTAGCAATAAACACCAATAATTGCAATATAAAAGAAGCCCTGGGGGATTTTCAAGAGGAATTTGAGTGAAATGAAAATGTAGAGGTGAGAATATCCAGGAAAACAGGAAACGCCAAAGTCTGGGATTTGCATTTACCGTATCTTGTTGAGGGAAAAGAGCATGTTGCATAAAATAGATAAGTCCAGATTCCACTTCTTAAAGAAATGTATCTTAATATGTGTACATATTTGCACAGAATTTAAAAAGTGTGGAAGAAGGCACCCACAAAGCTGCTAATACTGGAAGTCTTTGAGGAATTGAGTTCAAAGGAAGAGATCTCTGCATAGGGCTCTCACATTTTGCTTCATATATATCTACCTCATTTCAGTCTTTATGACAAATGTATTTCTTCTATAATGTTCAAAGAATACTAGTATGTGTTGGATTCACATAGAACTAGACTCTCTACTCTTCACATTTGGAGTATCACAGGAGAGATGAGTCTCAGGGGGTCTTAAGCCATAAGGCCTGGCTCTGGAACATTCTAAACGAAGGCATCCCAAAGTGCCTTAGGTAGGAAGTTTGCACCCAAGGGGATTGCAATTACCAATAACAATTTGAACACCTCACCTGTTTTCCAAAAGGATTTGAATAGGCCTGTCTCAAAATGTCCCTGTGGAGTTTTAATGTATGGAGGCGACTGAGTGACAACACAAATAGGCCAATGCTATTGAAAGAAAAATGTTATACCACATTTCCTGAGAGAAGAGGCATACCATGCCACAAAATGCCTCATGGGGCAGCAGCTGGTTTGGTCAGGGTGAAGGGGGAAAAGAGCGGGGGAAATCCTGGGCTAGAGAGCCTTAATTATGTTTTCCATAAACAATAAAAGCAAGACTGGTCAAGATATACTCCTCAAGATTGGCTGGTTGGAATAATTCCAGCAGGTTGGGACATAGGAACAGTTCCTAATTGTCTGGCATCTGGCCCTGGCATGATCTAGGGTAGAAGAAATATTGGTTTGGCATGTGAGAGTTGGATAATGGAGATAGTTAGGGGCATGGGCTCTGAACTGGTGGGTTTACATCAAAAAAGAGTACTCATGGGCAAGTCCTTTGATTTCTCTAAGAATTGGCAACCCTGGGAGGGGCAGTCTCTGCCCAGTCAGATGCCAGAGCATCAAGAATACAGACAAATAAAAAAATAATAATTAATAATATTGGTGCTGGCCAGGCACGGTGGCTCAAGCCTGTGATCCCAGCACTTTGGGAGGCCGAGGTGAGGCGATTGCCTGAGCCCATGGGTTCGAGAACAGCTTGGGGAACTCGGCAAGACCTCAACTCCACAATAAATAAAAAATTAGCCAGGCATGGTAGTGTGTGCCTTAAGTTCCAACTACTTGGAAAGCTGAGGCGGAAGGATTGCCTGAGCCCAGCAGGTTGATGCTGGGGTGGCCGTGATTGTGCCACTGCACTCCAGCCTGGGCTATGGAGTGAGATTCTGACTCAATAATAATAATAATAATAATAATATTGGTGCTGTGATGAATGGATACCAAATAGACAAATACAGACTCCAAGAAAACATTGTTTCAAGAGCATCCTGGGTCATTATCTGCCAGGAGATGTGATGGCCTGAGGGCTAGAAAGTGAAAACACAGAGGAAGGCAGGGCCAAGACCAGGGAACAAAAAGCAGTGACAATAGTTCAAATGACACTGAAAAAGAAAAAACATTTAAAAATGGAAGACCTACTATGTGCCGAGCAAATACAGGGCACCCTAAATATATTACCTCTTAACAACCCTTTGAAACACATCTTACAGATGAGAAAAATGAGGCTTGGAAGGTTTAAGTATCTCACACGTGGTCATTCAGCCAGTAAATGGTGGAAGTAGGAGCTAAACCTCAGTCTGTTTGACTCCAAAGGCACTGCCTTTGCTTTAAGGTCTGATTCCTCAGAAGTCTGTACTTGAACCTGGGTAGATGCTAATCTCTGTGGAACTTGGTTTTGGTAAGCAGGTAGCAATAAAGAGGGCTCTGGACATTGGTGGTTCTGGTCAAAGCATTGCCACATAACAATTCCAAATACAGCCACCTAAAAAGCAATTTAGCGTCACTGAGACTTGCACAAGGGCCTCAGGGTAGGTGTCATTTCAAGATGGCCAGGGCAGCAGAAATGGATGGGGGCTGACGCCCGAGAGCCCTCAGATGTGCAGACTCAGCTGCTTGGCTGCATCCTGGTCCAGGTCCCCACCGTGCTGGTCCTGCGCCGGCCTCGGTCCGGGATGGAAATCGAGTCCGAGGTTGCAGTCGACACTGAAAGGGTCTAGCCGTGAATGAGAGCAGAGCGGCGCCTGTGAGCGGGAGGGCTGGGAGCAGAGAGCGTGTGATGCAGAGGGCCGGGAAAAAGCATCTTGCGGGGCAGGAGCGCCCCACCTGGAGGTCGAGTGTGGTAGCGCAAGCGTGTGCTGCCTTTTCCAGGCATGTCCCGCCTTCGCCGTGGTCTGGGGGCAGTTGGGCAGATCTCAAACATGCAGCCGATATTTATTGAGCACCGGCCAAAGGGTCATATTTCAGTTTTTTCAAAATCCTAAGCCCAAAACTTGGGGCGGGCTATTTATTTGCGTAAAGGGGAATCGAGAAAGTGAGACGGAGAAGGGAGAATAAAGTCAAAGAAAGATGTGTCACTGAGTGTTAACACGTGGGCAATTAAGGCCCGGTCCGTTTGGGGACCCCGAGAAGCTAAAGAGCACCCCTCAGAGTTGTCCCATCAGGGGTTGGGGGCTGTGTCTTCATTGGTTCAGGGTCGCTCATGGGGGCTTTCCATCACCAAGGCTTCATGGCAGCCCACATTCTGGCCAAACAGATTCCTTTAGTTCCAGAGAAATCTCTCAGGCAGGGAAGCAAAGGACACAGGTAACGCAGGGGGCAGCTGTCAGTATGGATGGGAACTTCCCACTGCAACTGCAAGTGGGCTCACAGGTGGTTTGAGGGCCACAGAACAGTGCAGCAGTAGTTTCTGATCCACCGAGAACCCTCAAAGACCTTCTTCCACAGTAAACTATTCAGTTACCCACCCACTCCACGGCCTCCTGGGCCCAAGCTCAGGACTTCTCTTAGTGGGCACTGCCTACTCAAATTCACAGCTGGGGCCAGGCTACCCTTCCTCTGAAAGAGTGTCCTTTGTGACTTTCCAACCTGAGATAGCAGTCTTACCCCCACACCTCTGGCTATCTCTGGAGGGGTCATAGGCAGTGGGTACGGGCCTGTGCTTATGGTGTCCCAAGTCACTCAGGGTTTAAAGAAAACAAGTCATGGCCCTTATGTTCAAGCGACTTGCAGTATCAAGAGCTAGAACCACTAGGCTGTGAACACTGCCAAGAGTTCTTAAGGCTTCATTTAGAAACATGCTTTCTGAGAATTCAAAACAAGCAACATTCTATGGACTTAGCATCACTCTAGATCCTAAATTAGACATAGGACACCTATGAGCCCACCTACCAAAGCTCTGCCCAGGGAATTTCATTAACGAATCACATCAAAATCTCTCACCGGCTACTGTCACGACATAGTTCTATTTCCAGGAATCCCCAAATCATCCCAACTGCTTCTGAAGAGCAATCAGGAGGACAGAGGCCCACCACCCTCACCCCACACCGCCTGCAGAACCCATGCTCGACTAGAACAACAGAGAAGCACTCCCACAATTCTAGTCTTTCTTGCTGTTTTTCTCACCTGTGGCTACTATCATTCATCTAGTTTTTCATTAATTTATTTCCTCACTCAGCCAGTAATTTCTTCAGTGCAAGTCACCAGTCAGATGTTGTATTTGGTTCCATCAATTCAATCATGAGTGAGATATGGCACTAGGGGAGAGGAGAAACTTAAGGCCATTGAGATTATAGCAATTTTATTCTCTTACACTGGGAATTTGTTAAGCACTTGGAGTTACCAAAGGTTCTAATGAATCCTGGCTAGAAACCATTTCCCAAACACTAAAGGCAAAGCCAGTCATATTAGTATTGTGCTTCATAATATCTATTACTGGGTTTTTGTCAGTGTCCAAGCTACTTTATTTGATGTATAAGCATTTTGATCATATTCCTGAATTCTACTCAAACCTTGTTCTCCAATACGACCTTCACAGACTCTCTGCTTCCACAGTGAACTGTTTGTAGTTACCTAGCGTCTCTCTTCTGTGACCATCTGGGCCCAGGCTCAGAACTCATCTGTCTGAGTGGGCACCCCCTACTCAAATCTCAAAGCTGGGCTCAGGCATCCCTCTGTCTAAAGGGCCTTTTGTGACCATCCATTTCTGAGGCAACAGTTGTGAATACCCCCAGAAGTGGTTAAGAACAGGAAGTGGTTAAGAACATACACTGAGTCATATTGCCTGCAGACCCCATTCCAACTCTGCTGCCCTGTGACGGGGTCCAGCTCCTTCATATCTCCAAGCCTTGGTTTCCTCCTCCTTAGAATGAGGCAATAATAGTAATGTATGTAGAACTGTTGTGTGGAATAAATGTGATGACCCATGTAAAGCCAGCCCAGCGCTTGACCACGTAGTAAACCCTCAGATATTAGCTACTGTGATCTCAGGATACGTACAACACTTAGTTTATGTCGTGAGCTTAATTTGACTGTCACCCCCTTACCTGTGTCTTACATAGCTATAAATCCAAGTGTCCTACAGAGCTTCTGATACATAGATAGATATCAAGTATACGAATGAATAAACCACGAAACCACTTGCAAATTTTTCAAGGTGTTTTCAAATAGTTCGTGCGAAGTGTCCACTCTGGGTTCTTTCTCATATATTAGATCATCTGTTCTTCCCAATACTCCTGTGGGATTAAAAGGGCTACTCCTATTATCACATTTTTCACAGGTGATAAAATAAGCTCAGAAAGGTTGTGCAATTTTTCTGAGGCCAGAACATCGGCGAAGGGCGGGGCAGAGATTTAAGACTGGTTCTAGGGAAGAGACATCACTGTGGTTCTGGTACACAGGTTGGATTTTAGGGAGATGAGACTGGAGCTAAGACATCTTCCACTGTCGCTAGGCCCAAAAGTAATTCAGAGATGCAAGGTTTTATTCTTCAAAAATGTCTTGGATTGTACACACTCTTTTTTTTTAATAGTAGAGAGAAAAAATAACTGAAAAAAAGGTGACAGTTACAGACTGTAAATTGCAACAAGATCTGAAGGCAGCAGTTCTCATGGCTCCTTGAGGGATATAGATGATCAGTATACTCTATCAGATTTCAGCCAAGTTTGTTCAGAGGTAGTAAATAATGCTGTCAACAGCATTAAATTGGTACATGAGAAGATATATCTGTATGAAAGGAAGTGGAGAGAAACAGAAAAGGATTAAATTCCATTGTTTTGTTTTCTGGTGAACACAAGAAATCTGAAGCCTTCTGCAATAAGAAATGCTAACATTTGGAAATTCTACAATGTTTCCTCTCCAATGATCAAAAAATAAAATGAAAAAAAAAAAACAAAAAAAGTTAAAGCTGGTCAGAGTCCTGATGGGTGATATAGGGTGGGCTCTGACCCAAACCTTCCAGCCAGCCCTCATGACCTCCTCAATTCCCCAGCTTCCTGATGGTTGCTGCAGAAATGATTGACTTGTCTTTCCCTGTATGAAGCAAAGCAGCTAAGTTACATAGCACTAACCAACAAATCCCAGATCTCAGTGGATCCTAACAGCAAAGTTGTGTGCATTGATTATGCTACATGCTCACTGTGGAGTAACCATGGCCTCTGTTTATTGTGGGCACTCGACAACCCAGCCAACTTCACCGTCTTCTCGGTCGCCCCCATCACAGCTTGAGGCTTCAGATTTCACCGTGGAAGGAGAGAGCATGTAGGTGATTTATGTTACTTCCACTCACATTTCACTGCCCACCTCATTCATCTGGCCAGGCCTAAAGTTGGGGGGTGAGGAAGGGTGATCTTGCCAAGTGTCTTAGAAAAAGATAGAACTGGAAATACTAGTGGACACGCCCCAGTGCTGCATACCACACATAGAAGTCAGAATAGCCCATTAAAGATTATGTACACATTGCAGACTGGCCAGAGGAAAGGGAGTGGCAAAAAAAAAAAGGGAGAGAGAGAGAAACTAGGAAAACACACCATTCTTGTTTAGGAATAGTCTCTGGTTGGGAGAGTGTCTGAAACACTCTGCATCTTGCTGTGTTTCAGTATGAGCCGCACCGGCCTCCTGGACACCAAAACCTGAGGGAGGCATTTCACCCGGGCTGGTTGAATAAGAGGGGCAAAGACCACAAACCTATTTGGAGCTCAGTTAACAAGTCTCCTCAGCACTACTGTGGGTCATGCAGCTGGATGCATCTATTTATATTTGAGTCACATCAAGACACAAGGCAGGTGGGGGCCCCAGGGCATGGGTATTGCAGAAGGAAGGAAACAAGAAGAAAAAGGAGATATTGAAGGCAAATTTTAAAAAGTATATACATCATAAATGACCTTCCACCAGAGAACACAAAAATTAGCTCTCTTCGGTCTTAAATGAATTGACGTCATAGCTTCTCAGAAAAGAAAGTTCAACAAAGAAACAGACATGATCAAAAAGAAATAAGCTGAAGACCAGTTGGCAGGGCTCAGGAAATCAATGGAAGATAAAAATAAAACAATTATAGATGTGAAAGCCAACTTCAAGGCAACAGGAAATAGATAAATTGTACTGAAAGCACTGGACAAACTTCAGAAATCACACAAAATGAAAAAGAAAGGAACAATGAGATAAAATTATTACAGACAGCACAAACTGAAGAAAAGAGCAGGCTGACATACACAAATTGGTGTTCTGAATAGAAAAAAAATGGGGCAGGAAAAAGCTTAAAGTCAATTCAAAAAAGCTCCTTGAAATAAAGAAAACTAGCTATCTCTAAATACAAGTGACACACCATGTTCCAGGAAAAATAAGAAAAATTGACGACATTCAGATATGTACTGTGAAGATTCAAGGGGAAATGTCTTGTATGTATTGTTTAGAGAACACAAATCACAAGGGGAGATCGGCAGGTTCCCTCTGTCTCCACTGCAGCACTCAAAACTAGAAAACAGCAGAGTGTCTACCAAGTTCTAAGGGGAAAAGTAACCCAATGGCTTTGTACTCCGCCAAGTTGTGCTACGATTATAAAAGAAACAGTCAAGCACTCCTAGACATGCAAGAATCCAGGACCATATTCACAAAGACCTCTTTAAAAATATTTGATAGTAAATCTAGCATAGCAAGACATGAATCAAAATTAAACACCCAACAATGGAGAAGCCACCATACAAGGACATTAGTAAGTGTTGGATCCTTTTAAACATGGAATCAAGATGAACAACAGTGGGAATTAGTTAACAGAACAGAATACAAATGTTATAATTCCAGGCAATCCAAAAATAATAATATAACTAACAAAAATTGAAAGGCTGGAGGTGGAGGGGAAAATGAAGTATGTAAAAATCCTCTTCTTTCATGGCAGAAAGTAAATAAATATTTCATGAAGTTGCAACATAGAATTTTTAAAAAGCAAAATAAACTCTCAGGAGTTTTTCATAAGTCTTTTAACTTTCAAAATATCTGAAATTCAGCAATTTCTTCAGTTTGATTCTGGTTTATTTTTATTCTGGTATATTTCAGGTAGACTTAAGGTTAATTTTTGTTGTTGTTGTTTTGTTTTGAGTTGGAGTTTCACTCCGTCACCCAGGCTGGAGTGCAGTGGTGTCGACGTGCTGGGCTCTGGCAATCCTTCCACCTCAGAATTCCAAGCAGCTGGAACTATATGTGCACACTACTACGCTGGCTATTTTTTTTTTATTTATCGTTGAGATGAGGTCTCGCCAAGTTACCTGGGCTGTTCTCGAACCCGCAGGCTCAGGCAATTCACTTGCTTCGGCCTCCCAAAGTGCTAGGATTACAGGCTAAGCCACCAAGCCCAGTCAAGTTTAATTGTCTTTATAAAAATAGCATGGATAGTATGAAGCTATTTTTTGTAAAATTATATCCACCAAGGCTTCTGGCTAAATATATGTCTAGAGAGAATCCAGAATGATGGTCATCAAATGTTGGCAAAATGATTTTCACCTTCTGAGAGATGGAAGTTTGATTTTCTTTGTTTTTTTTATTTTTGGGGGGGGCTCTTTTCTAAAATTATTTGAAACTTTTATAATAAGAAGCTACATTTTCACAAAATTACCACAGTTTCACCCAAGTGATCACAGTTCTACAGATAATATCAGCTACTCGGGCTGCTGAAAATCTGCCTGTCCCTGAGTTCCATGCTTTCCCAAAACACCATGCAAGCCCAGCATCCACTGTGCTCAGGAAGAATGGGCCTGGCCAGCACAGCTCTGCCTTCTGTGGTCAGCCATAAATGTAGCTCTGTGTTTCTCATTTCAAGCACTGAGTACTGGTCTCATCGTGTCTCATTCTCTTACACAAGTAATGTGTTAGTTTCCTAGTCCTGCCATAACAAATTGCCACAGAGTAGGTAGTTTACAACAGAAATATATTATTTTACAGCTCTGGAGCCCAGAAGTCCAAAATTAAGGGTTTGGTAGGGTTGGTTCCTTCCGGAGGCTCTGAAGGATAATCTATTCCATGCCTCTCTCCTGGCTTCCGGTGATTGAAGGCAATCCTTGCGACTCCTTGGATTGTAGATGCATCACTCTACTCTCTGCCTGGTCATCACGTGACCTTCTTTTCTCTATCTGTCCCCCTTCTCTTCTAAGTGCACACTGGATCTAGGGTGCATCCTAACTCAGGACAATCTCATCTCAAGATCCTTAATTACATCTGCATAAACCCTATTCTCAAATAAATTCATGTTCACAGCTTTAGGTTGAACATGTCTTTGGGGGCTGCTAATCAACCCACTAGAAATGGTGCAATTTCTGAATGGTAATAAAACAAAGACCACCTCAGTAAATTCACCACGGAGCAGGGAAGGTGTCAAACTCAAAGGTATTTACATGAGTCTATGAGCAGGATCACTGAAATGGTGTGTTCTCTGATCTTGGGTGGCATTTGGGACTTTACAGTGTTGTAGTCTGAGCAGGTTGTCTGGGGTAGAGCTGTCATTTCATTCTTCATGGGAAACTAGAAATCTGAGCAAGGAAGCCAGCCCAATCACTTCTCAGGCAAAGCATGTGTGCACAACACTATGGAAATCATTCTTATATTATATGTCAATTTAATAGCACATCTCCTTAGCATCTGTGATCATGAGCCCTGATTCCACAACGCACAGGCTTTATAAGTTCAGGTTCAGTAATTGTTTTAATTTTAACATACATCGAAGCCGGGCATGGTAGCGCACGCCTGTGGTTCCAGCTATTTGGAAGGTTAAGGCGGAAGGATCGCCTAAGCCCAGCAGTGGCCGTGAGTGTGTGCCACTGCACTCCAGCCTGGGCAACAGAGTGAGACTCCAACTCAAAAAAAAAAATGTACATTGAGATGTTCAGAACTTCAGTGAATCGCATAATAGTTCGTGGAACTACTAATAGAGTCAGTTCCAACTTTTTCTCAATGATAAGTGTATCAGTTAAAAATGCTTTGGCTGCAGTCAACAGATTACCCAAGTAACTATGGCTTAAACTAGTAAGCATTTGTATTTCTTTCCCTAACAAGGAGTCAGAAGGTCACTGGCGTTGGTTCAGCTACTCATTAAGCCATTAGGAACCAAGACTGCTTCTCTCTCCCCACTATTTCATCCTGAATATGTTGTCTTTCAACCTCATGCTTGCCATGAAATGGTAGCAGGAAGGCTCTGCACTTGGACATCACATCTGTGTTAGAAGCAAGCAGAGGAGGAGACGAGGATGTGCTCTCAGGGTCTGTGTCCTTCCATCAGGAAGGCAAAAGCTTCTCCAGAATTCCATATAAGAAGTCTGCTCATACCTCATTGGCAAGACTCATGTCAGATACCTCCCAAACCTACCCACAAAGGAGGCTGGGAAGTGAGAATACAGGTGGGCATCGATTGTCCCCCAATAGAATCAGGATTCCGGTAGCAAAGGCAGAGAGGAAAATGGATATTGACTTAATAGTGATATCTGCCACAAAAGGAGATCCAAAAGACTTGGAAAACTCAAATTCAGAAAAGCCTATTGTTTTCTCTTAGCCAATGTCAATTGAAGAGTTATCATTTTCCCTGCTGAGTATTTATAATCTGGGTAGTTAGGTGAACAAATAAAACTCGAGCAGAGCGACCTCTTAAAAATGAAAACTAGGTCATGTCCCTCTCCTGCTTCTTTCAAGACTTTCCTATTGACCTTCAAATAAAATTCAAATTCCTCCCTGGCCCTTCAAGACCCTGCATACCCCTGTGTAGCTGTCCCCTCACCCTTGCTCTGGTCCCTGCTGTCTCACTCTCCCTTCAACTGTGGTGCCCTGCTGTGGTGCCTGCCCTTAAGCTGTTGACCTCTGCAAGGACCACTCGCCGCCCCCCCTCCCCCCATGCTTACTGGTCACACGTTTGCATCATTTGGATTGCTACTCAAAAGCACAGTGGCAATAAAAATAAAAACAATTTTTTTAAAAAAACCACAGTGGCTCAGATTTATAATCTCAACACTTTGGGAGGCCAAGGTAGGAGGATCACTTGAGTCCAGGAGTTCAAAGACCCACCTGGGCAACATAGAAAGACGAAATAAAAATAAGCCAGGCATGGTGGCATGCAACTATAGTCCCAGCTACTTGGGACACTGAGGTGGAAGAATCAATGCCTTAGCTCAGGAGGTCGAAGCTGTGATGAGCTGTGATTGGGTCGCTGCACTCCAGCCTGGGTGACAGAGTGAGACTCCAACTCCAAAAATAATAGTTGCCTCCTCAAAGAAACCTCCTCTGACCCTCTCAAACTAGTTGCCTAATCCCTTTCCAGGATTCATCATCCTCTTAACTGCTTTCTGTTTTTTGCAGCACTTAGGTTGTTTGAAATGATCATTGCCTTTGCTCGCTGATTTGATGTCTGCCTTCCACGCTACAATGCCACTTATTGAAGACAGGACTTTTTCTGTCTTATTTGCCACTGTTTCCCTAGTGCCCAGATCCATGCTTCACACATTATGGGCATTCCATAGCTCTCTGTTGAATGAGTGAGGGTACAGACCAGGGCTAAGAAACCAGATGTCAAATATCCAAGCAGAACCAGTGGTGGGGATGCAAATTCAGGGTAACAGGCTGAGGGTAGACGTACACTGAGTATACTCCACAATGCTAAGTATTAGAGTGGGGAAAATAAAGATGGACCATATGTGCCCGCTGCCCTCAAAGGGGCATCAGTCCACCTAGAAAGACCTACACACACAAACAATCCAAAAGATTCTATGAAGGGAAGCAAGAGGAAAACAGGGTGGAGTTGAGTATGCTGCCAGCTCCAAACCGTCTAATTGGAAAATGATGCACAGAGATTTCACTAGAGGGATGCCTATTGCAATGTTACTGGCAAAAACAAAAATTATAAACAAGCATGCCATCCAACAATAGCAGGTGAGTGAAGACAATTTCAATACATCCATATAACATAATCTTAAAATTACTTTGCAAAATTCTATTTTACTCCATAAGAACGGATTATATGTAGTATGGGACAATCAGAAACACAAAAAGTAATGCATAGACTGATGCAATTTTAAAAAGGGGAAAAGGGGAATATATATCTTTCCAGATGTAGATCCCAAAATGACAACAGGGTTATTGCTGGGTGGTCTGATTACAGCTGATTTCTATTTTCATCCTTTTGTTGATCCATACACTCTAATTTTTCTATGATTAACAGGTGGTAATCTTTTTCCATCTTGGAACAACTGATTCGAGTGCATGTTTTAAAATCCCATCTTGACAGTATGATTAAAACACGAGATAGCAAAGGGTCTTTCCTTGGAGCGAGGTATTAATCATTCCAGGCCCACACAGATGTTTAAGAGGCTCATCTGAGCAGGGACAAGAGGGCCAACAGTGCAGCCACAAGAAGGCCTAGGAAGCCCTTAACTTGAGGACAATAACGGGAAGTCACTGAAATACCATTCAGAGTTGTACCCTGGGCCAAGCTCACTTTGTCCACAGAACTTGCAAATTAGTTGTAATTCTCTCATTTTACAGAGGAGACCCCTGACATTCAGGAAGGTTCAGGGACTTGTCAGATATCCTCCAGAAAGTAAAAGTTAGACCAGTTCTGCCTGACTGCAAAGTCCTGGCTTGTTCACCTGTGCTGTTGACAGCCTCTAGCTGGAAGACACCTACCAGCAGCAAATCCGATGGACATCCAGCATTTCCTTTTGTTGTTGTTCTAGAATCATTGGTATAACTAAAATCTTAATCAGAGGCAAAAACCAAATAAGACACTAAATGCAATGTGATATCCTGGATTAGGTCCTGGAAAAGACAAAGAGCATTAGTTTTTTTTAAAAAAAAAAAAGCTGGTGAAATCTGAACAGACTAGAGTTCGACTAATATAATATACACATTACACACACACACACACACACACACACACACAAACACACACAAATAACAAGACGCTGCTATAGTGGAATGATGAGGTTAAAAAGTCTGCACCTTTGAGCTAGAAACTTGTCTGCTCAGTCATTGACACTCCAGCTCAGCCCCAAGGAAGGCTCTAGGCTTCCCTGGGAGCACTTTGGATATCCCTGATCTGGTGTAATCAGTTTGTCTCATAGTCCAAAAAGGGAGTAACCTGTCCAAGAGCACTTAGCTGGTCGTTGGCAGAGTGGATTAGAAGCCCGATGTTATAACTGAATGTTTAGATCCCCCGAAATTCGTGTGTTGAAGTCCTAACTCTACCCATCCCCTGCCCCAAAGTGATGGTATTTGGAAGTGGAGCCTTTGAGAAGTGATTAGGTTTAGATGAGGTCTTGAGGGTGGGGCCCCATGATGGGATTAGTGTCCTTATAAGAAGAGGAAGAGAAGCCGGGCTTGGTGGCTCAGCTTGTAATCCCACGCTTTGGGAGGCTGAGGTGACTGAAGTGCCTGAGCCTGCTGGTTCGAGACCCGTCCGGGCAATTGGCGAGACCTTGTCTTTCCAATAAACCAAAAAATTAGCCGGGCATGGTAGCGCATGCCTGTAGTTCCAGCTACTCGGAAGGCTGAGGCAGAAAGATTGCCGGAGCCCAGCAGGTCAAGGCTGCGGTGGCTGGGAGCGTGCCACTGCACTCCAGCCTGGGCGACAGAGTGAGACTCCAACTCAAAAAACAAAAGAAGAGGAAGAGAAAGCAGTCAGTCTCTCTCCCCCTCCCATTCCCCCTTCCCCTTCCACTCTCCCTTCCCCTCCTCCCCTCCCCATCCT